>CM035105.1:11241822-11312449 GCA_020205505.1 Panax japonicus
GACATCTTCAAGGTTCTTCAACCCTTGGTTAGGAAAACCTAGGCATTGATTGAGGTCAGAGGATTTCAGCTTCAGAGACTGACCTTTAACCTTGGTAGACAGAGTTCCAGAGTTTATGGAGACGTTTGAGTAGAATTCTATAACTAGGTCAATGTACACACGAGTACTTGCCTCAAGGCATTCTGAAAACCCAGCTTTCTTTACGAGTTCAAGTACATCCCTGAACTTCTTCTCAGATTTCTCAAATGATTTGGTTTCGAGCTGAATGCCGATGATAACTTTCCAGTTCTCCATTTGAATAGTTCGAAGACTGTGGGTGTTTGATTTAGAGAGGTTTATGAGAGATGTCTGTCTGTGATTTGGTAAGGCTCTGGAGGGTTAACTGATTTTGCTCTTGAAAAGCTTTCTAGGGTTTGAAAATGGGAGGGAGAAAGGTTCGATATCTTTTTGGTAACTGTCTGTAGATTTGAAATTATTTTTATGGCAGTTCCTTCTAACTCTGCACACTCAGTGATGTGTCAACTGTCCATTGGTTGCACGTTGCCCAGTAATGAGCTGTAACTCCCCATAACTTTTCAGTTATCAGAAGAGTGGACGTTTAATTGACGTGGCTTTGACCGTTGACATTTTGATTCATAGAGTAGCATGATGAGGCAATTATAGACTCTACGATTTCCTTTGTTGACTCAACGATCAACTTCTGAGAGATGATGCAGTGGATGGCTTTGTCTTTCCTCCTTACTTCGATGCAGCATAGCTCAATCACTGATGTATTCGAACTTATCTCCTCAACTTGAATGGCTTAGCAGATGTCTCATTCTTCCGGTTCCTTGTGAACTAGTGTACTTTTTGGTAGGACTACGATCGTTGAGTTGTCTTCTACGATCGCTGAGGTTGCACTACGATCATTTAGTCCTCTTCAAACTCAACTCTACGATCGTTGATTGACTTGGTTCTTTTGAGATGAACTAGATCAAGCATTCCTTCTGGGATAAGGTAGCTCAGGAAGGGCCAACCTCTTAGAGTGACCTAAGGGTCAGGTTTGTCCCTGAGGCGCTTTTCAGATGAAGTTCTATAGCAATGATTTGTAATAACATCTCATCAGACCTTTTCTAGTGGGGAGGTCTTCTACCAGCTCTAGATATCTGCATTGCTGAAATCGTGGTGTCCTCCTGTTCTTACGCTACGATCATATGATTGATCGTAGGCACTTCACGATTATGGATTGGATGGCTGAAGGGTTATTAGTAGTACGTTTTGAGACGTTCCTACTGACTATGGATCTTTATTTGGTTCATCAGCCACAAAGTTTTGGGACTCTGTAGCTGGTACATCTCTTCAAGGTTTATTAGTGCTGTTATTCCTTAACAGATCACTGCTCCCCCATTGTTTATGCTGTCTTCTCAGATATATGTGATTCCTTCTCCTTCATGTTCATTTGAAGGCAGCCTTGCATATCTCCTTCTGACTGGAATCTCCATCATCACTCGGATTTCTTTGTATCGTAGAGATTAGTATTTTCAAGACTGATCACTCTATAATTATATGATAGCATTACGAACGTAATCTTCTTTGACAATAGTGTTTGTGAAGTTCTGCTCTCGCAATAAGTTCCTCTGGAATGATGCTCGATAATCTTCTGTTGTGTACTTCCTTGAGGATTCTTCCCATATAGTATTCTTGACTGTCTTTTGAGCACATAAGACCATTTCCTTTTTTGACTGAATGGCTTGCTTCCATATACAGATTAGCAGCCATGTAAGCTCCCTTTGGACAAGGACCCTTCTGGCCCTGGCTTTGTTGAGTTGTATGTTTGTTATTGTTGGAGTCGATGCTGAGCTGCTAAGATGTCTTCATGCTCTGAACATCTTCTATTCTTAGCATCTTGGCTTGATCATCCTTGAAGTGCAGCTGAGTGTTGCATGATGCTCAGCTTCTTAGGTTGCTCAACTACTCCGGATGACCCCTTGTTGAACTGCCTTGAAGATCATTCTCCTTGGTACTTGATGGCTGCACATGAGAGGCTTCTAAGATGACTGTAAGCATTTCTCTTTGGTATTTAGAATCTATCTCATGCTTGATACCAAGATGGCTTTTGTGATCTCCTTTCTTACTACTCGATGCCTTCTCACGATGGACTTGCTAAGATGATCGTAGGCTCTTCTCTATTGTACTTAGAGTCTTCCCATGATGGACATCCAGATGGCATGATGCTCTCCTTTCTCTCGGCAGTTAAGAAGACTCTTCATGTAGTAGAACTCTCACTTCTACATAGTAGAACTCATACTTCTACTTCTTTCTTGATCTAACTTCTGAGTGTTCTTGGTGGATCGTAGAGTGAGCCTTAGGACTCACTATCGCATGGTTAGATCAGTCCACCTTCTCTCCAAAACTGATAACTCCAGCAACCTTTGATCTTTGAAGCTCTTCCTTATTTATACTCTTTCTCAATCCTTCCGTTGGAAAGTAGCCGTTGAAAGCTATTCAAATCTCTTCACAGATCTCGAGTTGCTTGAGGTAGACTGCTTGATGTGACTTGTCATACTTTTTCTGACGCTGTAGTTTACTGTTTCACCTACCCTGTCAGATGTATCACTTTACTGTCTTGGGCAGGTTGAAGACTTTATTTCTTCTGATTTCTTGATCAGAGGTTGTCTTTTTGCATCGATTCTCTCAATAAGCACTTGTTCGAATATTACCCTTCAGATTGAATCGTTGCCAATGCTTCAGTCTTCAGCTATTCGAACTCTACGATTCTGATGCACGTCTTCAAGGAACTGATCGTAATTTCTTGTTGAGTGTTGCTCGTTGACAAGTAGAGTTAACACTACAATCCTGAAGAGTGTTGCTTGGATCTTCACTGTAGAACACCTCTTCCTTGTTTTGTGCAGTGCTACAATACTTCTGTTTGCTTCGACTGTTCTCAGATACTGTTGGCCTAATTCCTTGCTCTGATCCCCTTCTGAATATTAAGACACTTCAGATTTATGGTACGTCCAGCTTGCTTTCTCCTTGTGATCTTCCGCTCACTTATCATTAATGAACTGACCCTGCACTTAATCACTTTAGCCTTGCTCTTCAAAACCTGGCCAGTATCTCGGTTCACCTTCTATCAGTTCCTTCTCTTTTTGGCAAACACTACGATCTTGGTTGCTTCCAAGATCGTTGTCTTCTGTTCACTTGATAGCTACTGCACAAGCTAACTTTCATTAGTCAACTTCTGAAGTCTTCTTTGGATCTCCTTGTGGATGACTTCATCACGAATGGCCTTACATCTCAATCTTGATGCTGATTGGGTTGGTGGTGAGATCTTCTGTTAGCCTGCATGCCATTCGTTGAGTGCTATCTGGTTCCCTTACTATGGAATACATCTTTGCAATGCCAACCAGAGGCTTCATTCCTTTAGATATTCTGAGAGTGCTCATTTGTTGAGAACCGTATATGCTCTATGATTCAGCTTTGGCTAGTGCAGACACTACGATCCCGAGATCAGATCTTGACACTCTACGATTTCTGCCTTGCTTGTTGTCTTCATCTGATCTTGCTTGACTACGATCTATACATGTAATCAATAGACTCTACAAACTCAGAGTGTGATCTACGATCCTTGACTTGGCTTTGGCATCAGTAGACTCTACGACTCTGACTGTAGTCTACGTATCTGTCTTGGCTTCGGCAGATGACCGGTCGGCTCGTAGGCAGGTTGTCTCTACGATTCTGAACATGACTTCCTCAGCACACTACAATCCCAAGAAAACTCTACTCGATACACTACGATTTTTCTTCGTTTCCCCTGGCAGTCTACGAACTCCGAGATCTACTATCTTGCATACTCCTATTCTGCCTCGATAGCTCTCGAGTTAACCTTGACTCACATGGCAAACTACGACTTCTGGTGTAGTGCTCGACGATCAGACTAGCCTATCTATTACATCATAAGATCAACCTAACAAGATTAATCTTTCTATATTTATAGGCCTTGTACATCATTTCTTTTTAAGGACTTTACAAAGTTGTTTTGCTTATGTAGGATCAACCTAACATATTTGATCAATTCATTCTAAGTCCTTGTACATATATTTCTATTATCTATCAAGGACTTTACAACTTTTCTTAATGCAAGCATACTTGCATATTCATTCATATATATATCATAATCAAATCATATATTAAATAGGAATATCATTCACATGTTTATTCCTGACACTATATGATTCTCATTAGGGCTGAGAAGTATAAATAGCCTACAAGCACTTATCATCATACCACGGTCGTAGTGCTCATCAGTAAGCGTCAAAATCATTGAAGATCAAGTCCGATGAACAAAAATGTTTGACATCATCAACTGAAATTTAAACGTTGATATAATTGAGAAACTCAATGCCTTCACCAATAACCTTGGTTGAATGAAAGAATCAAAAAGTAAGAAGAAACGTGTCAACCAACTAGTCTGATGATAGTGACGTTTCAGAGGTGTTAGGTGAGAAAGAAGACTATTGTGTCAGGCAAGTCAAAAAGAAGCTTTCACATCATCAGGATGTCAAAATCAAAGTGCTTAGAATGCCCGAAGCATTAAATGCTCAAACGGAAGCCTCTCAACGGTAAGATTTCAAAGGCTCCTATATAAGGCTAACATAGTGAAGATTTCAAGCAAGCAAGGAACAAGAACGTAAAATAAGATCACAAGAACATCTGACAAATCTTCACTCTACGATTCAGCTATATCTTGCTTCGCTACTAAGTTTATCAGAACTTGGGTTTAAGGCAACTTAGTAGCACAACAACAACCTCAACTACACTCATTGCAGAGCTGCCAAACCTGCTAGGTTTGAAGAGTACTTAGACTCTCCGTGATTCGAAGATTGTATCAACATCCTTAGTGGATTTCCTACTCGTGGAGTAGAAGAGTGGACTTGGAGTCTTGAGTGCTCTGAACCACTTAAAACACGGTGTCATTTACTTTCAATCTCTTTAACTGTTATATCTGCTATAATTGATGTTTGATTTATAACCTTGATTTTATCATATGGGGGATAACTTAATCATATATTCCGATGTGCTTAATCAATCATTTAATTAACAAAATTGTTACATTACTCTTTGAAAATAAAATTATAAAATATCTATATAACCCCCCTCCCCTTCTAGATAACTTTTGTGCCTTCAAAAACTAACATACATTTATGGGGCCTCAAGGCATTCTTATCTATCACACCACAACGCTGTCCATGGGGCTATATGAGAGCCTTATCCCAGCAGTGGTTTCATCAGACTTAGTCCCTCTATTTATTAGATTGTGACGTGATGATGACTCCGACGGATTGGCGGTTCATCACCGACTTGGAGTTTACAGGTGAGAGGGTGCCATTATCGATAGATATTTCTCCCGCTGCTATTAGATCTTTGTTGGGGATCTTTTTTTGGCCCTTAAGGGTCGAACCGTCCGTTCTGCTCCATTGAGCATTGATACTTCCAATGGGGCTTTATTAGAGCCTCCTCCCGAGGATCAGGTAATGAGAGATTGCATTCTTTGCCATCTATTTCTGATGATCATGAGGAGCTGCTTCATTGCAGACAACTCATCGATTGTTACATTTGCCCTTATAAGTGTTCTCCGAGATGTAGATCGCATCAGAGATTTTGATTGGGGCTCTTTCATATTTGCATATTTCCTCCAAGGGATGCACCTATGTCTATAAGGTGGTATAGAGGCTTAGTTAGACTTCTACCCCTTTCTATTGGTAAGTATTGACAATCAATCTTCCATTCCCCACCTTTGGATATTTTTGATAGATAGATTGATATACTTGGTTTTTGCCTATTTCAGTTCCGAGCCTATGAGAGGCTTCCTTGCCTTCGGCCACTTACCACTTTGGGCTTGGAGACATATCAGTGGGGACGGCATTGACATCACTCTACTTTGACAGAGGTCCCCGAAGCGGATAGTTTTACACACAGCCGCTTACAGCTAGAGCTATTGACTACAGATGTCATCACCTAGTTTCCTTGTACCTTCGATTGTTTGATAATTGGCTTTGAGGATGGTTTCCTGACAGGATTGGAGTATGCTTTATCCACTCTTCAAATTTCCTTCTTGACCGAGGGAGGATGTGAGCTTTATTTGGGAAAGCGAGCGATAAGGTGTATCATAGGGCAGATTCAAATTCCCTACTTTCCTCTCGCTCAGCGACATTAGCCTTTTACCTGTTACAGACATTCCCGTGATGGGTTTAGATGGTTTCACCTTGTCAGATGGACTCTGCACATCAAACGCATTCCGTTCACAGTGGATTCCCCGCACCATAGGGGCTCAGACCCGGGCCACTCAGTTCATGGCGGACCTAGTATCTGGATCAGTTATGATGATAAATTGGATTGCCTAATTTTGAGAGCCTACCCATTTGGACCAGATAAAATATTTAATTTACCGGCTGGACATGGCACATCTTTTCATTCTCCACTTAGGCAAAGATCCTTCAGAGGTAGATACTTTCGATTCTTCCGACTCAGGTGTTGGTACATCTAGCGGCCCACACACTGCTGATTTTACTAGATCAAATCCTCCCCATGTACTGCCTAGATATCCCTTTTAGCAGAGATACAGTGACTCAAGAGGAGTTTCATTATGTTGATCGCCTAGGGGATATAGATATCTATGACTTCTTCCAATAGACTTTTGTTAGACATAGGTTGTTGTGCCCCACTTCCCTTTACTTTTTATTTTCATTTTTAGAACATAGATTGTAAGACCCCAAATAATTAATAAATGAAATTTAATTTTCTTTAATTACTATTTTTAATAGTAAGGGTTGATTTGATTAATGAGGATAGTTATGGGTAAAATATGCAAATATTTCAAAATAAGCAAGTGGTTATAAAATATTCATTGTTGTCGGGGAATATTCGTTTGGTCGTGGAATATTCGTACTGTCGGAGAATATTCGTACGACAGCGCAGCCATGTGTGGGCCCCATAACGGAAAGCGATTGGAGGAAGAAAACGACAAATATAAGTTGTTTAAAAATAATGGAGTAGTTGTTACCGTTTACACTGTTGGAATACCCGGTGGTTAAAATACAGTAATACGCATTGTTGCACAGTAGCACACGGTATTGCACAGTATTATGAATTATTGATCCTTACGTAAGAAGGCACTACTCAATAATTTCTACAGGAGTTACTGTTCATTACTTTATTGATTCAATAATTGATGCGTTGATATTTATATTATTATTGTTTCAATAATTGACATTGCACAGTATTTTCCATTATCAGATCAATAATTCATATTATTTGAATAATATTATCAGATAACATTATTGGCAATGTCTAGAAAGTTCTGTCAAGGAGAGTTTTGGTCATCTAATTGCGCGCCAGTAAGAAGAAATCCTTATTGGAAAGCCCCTTCTATCCTGGGAACGGCCTGGTTGTCAGTACTGTGATTCTGTAATATTATTTTTAATAATTAATTATTGATTATTATGATAAAGAAAATATTTATTTTATGTGGATATAGATGGAGAAAATTTTTAATGTGACAATCGTTGAAAATTAATATTTTATCTTTTTCTAATAAAATAATTCATTTAAATATATTATTATATTTTAATAATATAATAATGGTGATATTTTTATAATGAATGGAGGATATATGAGTTTATGAGGAGAAAGAGTATTTTTGTTGTAATAAATATTAAAAACAGATTTTGTGTGTCGGTAGACCCATTTCTTGACTGAAAATTGATTGTAGACTGTAAAATCGCCCGTTTGTGGATTTTGGATAATTTTTGTTTGAAATTTGGAAAAATTTTCTTCTGCAAAGTTGTAGAGAATTGAAATTCCTATAAAAAATCGCGAGATTCGAATTTTATGACAAAGGAGCTATTTATTGTGAATTATTGAAGTTTCGGGGTTCCGAAATAATTGATTTTTGAAAGTTTAATTATTTTTTTTATTCCAAAAACGTTTTTTTTATTTCTTTCTAGAAGGTGAGCATGTGGGAAATGCTAAAATAATATTCCTTGGTGGTGGGCTTGAATATTTGGTAAATATTAATATTTTATTAATTTAGTCTCCTTTGGCGTTTTAACATTTTTCTATAAATAGAGGGCTAAGTTAGAATTGAAAATCACACCAGAAACAAAGTTTTCTCTCTTTCTCTCTCTATATTATCGAGCGTATTCTTGTGAGTATACTTTGAGTGTTGTTATACGGTGCGAGTTCCTGTCAGCACTATACCGAAATTCAGTCAGAAGTACGGCTATTTTGAGGTAAAGGATGTTATTTTCTACTTAAATGATATTATTTTCTTCAATATCATTATGCCGAAATATTGGTGAACGTTTTTATCAAATTTGGAACTTTTGTGCCGGAGTTACTATTCACGTATACGGTACTATTCACGTATACGGCACTATTCACGAATACGGCACTATTCACAGAAAAATTATTTTTTTTTCTTTTCGTCCAAAATATCTATTGTGGACACTAGCTTTGATTGTATCCATGTTTTGATCATTCTTGAATTTTACACCACTATGATTATTTTTGAGGTATTTTTGGACATGGATAAAACAAAGTACAAATCCTTAATCCTTAATCCTTGTCATTTTGTTTCACTGGATCCGTTTCTTTAAAAATATTTTTTTTTATCATCTTCAATCTTAAAGGATGTTATTATTGAATATCTTTGGCCTGTAGTGCAAAGATGAATGATTTCTGATGAATATCTTTGGCCCGTAGTGCAAAGATGAACAGGTGTTTAGATGAACATGATCAACAGATAAATATCCTTGGCCTGTAGTGCAAGGATGAATATATGATTCAAGATGTGCATTGATTGATGTTACAGGGATAAAAAAATACTGTTGATGGACTGTTAAATTCATAGACATTAGTAGATTTCATCCTCTACGTAACTCTTCTATGAATTAATATTTTCCGCTGCGAATATTGATTTAAAACTTGTTGTCTATTGTATTCTATTAGATTTTTTTTTTCCTGTTGAAGACTAACGATAATTTGTTGTATATTATCTTAGTCATAATATTCTTTACTGAGCTAGTTGAGCTCACCCTTTTCTTTTTTGTTCCATTTTTCTTCTCAGGAGACGAGAATATAGCGAGTACGAGTCGGGGTATGAATTGATGGTTTTTAAGAGAGTTGTTTTGTAGTCCTCACCATTTTTGTTAAATAATGTATCAATAACTATGATGAGGATTTATTTGTATGTGGATATTGTCTAGATGGCAATATCTGTGTTTAAACTCACAGTTATATGTTGTAATAATAAAGTTGAAGTTAATTTTGTACCATGTATTTGACAACTCAGAATGGGTGATGTATACCTGTTTTGGGGGCGTCACAGTTGGTATCAGAGCTTAGGGATATGATCTCTGGCGGAGATCGGGGAATAGAACTAGGAGGGGAGAGACGAGTAAATCCTTCGCTAGTGTGTCCTACCTAAGCTTATTTGCTAGTTGGTCAGTATATAGGGATATTATGTGATATATTGTTTTCCTTAATTAACCCTTATTTTATGACAATATTTGAGAATGTCGACTGAGAATATTAACAGTGGAAATGAGACCGTGGAGACGCCTGTACTCACCAACGAGGAGAACGTGCAACAGGCTGGTAATGTTCCTCCTGTAAACAACACCACTGATCAGACGATGAACGACGCAATGTTTAGAAGCTTTTTGCAGTTCATGCAAAATCAGACGAGGGAGACTCGTGTTCAAAATACAGGAGGAAATGATAACAATTCACGGGTTGTCACAGCCAAGCAGTTCAAAGAGTTGGGACCACCAGAATTTAAGGGAAAGCCAGATCCGATCATGGCGGAGACATGGGTCAAGCAAATTACCAAGATATTCGATGTCTTGGGATGCACGGAGGAACAGAAGGTTCCATTCGCCACCTTTATGTTCCGTGGCGAGGCAGACTACTGGTGGGAGTCTGTGAAGCGTACCCATCCAGCCGCACTCAGCATGTCTTGGGAGACGTTTCAGAAACTATTTAATGACAAATACTTTCCTGAAACTGTTCGTCATATGAAGGAAGTGGAGTTTATCAGATTAGAACAAAATAACATGACGGTGTCTCAGTACGAGGCAAAGTTTGCAGAGTTATCCAGGTTTGCACCTCATTTGGTGGAGAATGAGGAACGTATGACGCGGATGTTTCTGAGAGGTTTGAAACCCGGCATACGACAATATCTCATCTCTCATAAATTTTCTCTCTATTCAGATGTTGTTAACAGGGCTCAATTGTTGGAGCGAGATAACAAGTACGGTCAACCGAGGTACCACAATCAGGATCATACTGGAGATAGCAGTCAGCAAAACAATAATAACCAGTGGAGAAAAAAAAGACGGACAAAAATGGTAACCACTCTGGTGGTAATCATAGCTATGAAAATAGAAGAAGCGAGTCAGAAGGAGATTTTAAAAAGAGGAGATTTAACAACGACCATGTGAAGACGACAGTTCCGGCAGCAACTGGTTCTAAGGGAGGAGAAAGACCACCGGTCATATGCTACAAATGCGGGAAAGAGGGACATATCAGTCCAAACTGCCCACAACAGTTCAAGGTATGTTATAATTGTGGAAAGGAAGGACATATCGCTCGAGATTGTACGGTAGCGAAACCAATTCCAGTGGGGACGATGATTCAGAAGGCTGTCCCAGAAAAGTCAAAGTCAACGGTTCCTGGAAGAGCGTTTGTTGTGATTGATCAAAATACGAGGAACCCAAACGAGGTGATCACGGGTCAGCTATTTATAAATTCTTGCGAAGTTTATACCTTAATTGATACCGGTGCTACCCATTCATTTATCTCTCCTGCTTGCGCTCAACGATTAAACTTGACTCCGAAGAAATTAGAATTTGACCTATCTGTGGAAACTCCGTTAGGAGAAACTTTTATCACATCCACTGTTTATAAATCTTGTTTCATTCAAGTTGGCACCATCACCTTACCTGTTGACCTGATCTCTTTAAAGATACTTGATTTTGATGTGATTTTAGAAATTGATTGGTTAACTACTCATCATGCCAAAATTGATTGTTTTCGTAAGGTTGTTAGTTTTCATATTCCTAATCAACCTGTTGTTCGAATTCAGGCAACTAAACCATTAAAATCAATCACTGTCATATCTAATCATAAAGCTATTCGTTTATTGAAAAACGGATGTCAAGCTTTCTTATCCCATGTTATGGATTTGAATAAAGACACGTCAAAATTGAATAATATTCCTGTTGTTATTGACTTTCCTGACGTATTTCCTGAAGAACTTTCTGGTCTACCCCCAGAACGTGAAGTTGAATTCTTTATTGATCTTGAACCTGGTACAAAGCCCATTTCTAAAACCCCATATCGAATGGCTCCTATTGAACTTCAGGAGTTAAAAGTCCAACTACAGGAGTTATTGGACATCGGTTTCATTCGTCCTAGTACATCTCCTTGGGGTGCTCCTGTTTTATTCGTAAAGAAGAAAGACGGGAGTATGCGACTTTGTATTGACTATCGGGAATTGAACCATGTCACCATCAAGAATAGGTATCCTCTACCTCGTATTGATGATTTGTTTGACCAGTTGCAAGGAGCACAATTCTTTTCAAAAATCGATCTTCGTTCTGGATATCATCAGCTGAAAATTAGAACTGAGGATATTCCAAAGACTGCCTTCAGAACTCGGTATGGGCATTATGAATTCTTAGTCATGTCTTTTGGATTGACTAATGCTCCTGCTGCTTTCATGGATATGATGAACCGAGTATTCAAGGATTATTTGGATCAATTCGTTGTTGTCTTTATTGATGACATCTTCATATATTCCAAAAGCCGTGAAGATCATGAGCACCATTTGAAGCTGGTACTCCAAAGGCTTCGTGAAAACAAGTTATATGCTAAGTTGAAGAAATGTGAGTTCTGGCTTGAGGAAGTAGCATTCCTTGGGCACGTGGTGTCAAAAAATGGAGTATCTGTTGACCCGACGAAGATTGAAGCAATACAAAGTTGGGAGCAACCGAAGTCGGTCACTGAAGTACGTAGCTTTTTGGGCTTAGCTGGTTATTATCGGAGATTCGTGGAAGGGTTTTCTCGAATTGCTACTCCATTAACTCAGCTAACTCGGAAGGATACAAAATTCGTATGGAGCAAGGAATGCGAGAAGAGTTTCCAAGAGCTTAAGAGGAGACTTATTTCGGCACCTGGTCTAACAATACCATCTGGTTCGGATGGATTTGTTATCTACAGCGATGCTTCGGGCAAAGGGTTAGGATGTGTTCTCATGCAACGTGGGAAAGTCATAGCCTATGCCTCGCGACAACTTAAAGAGTATGAGAGGAATTATCCTACTCATGATCTAGAGTTGGCAGCTGTCGTTTTCGCGTTAAAGATCTGGAGGCACTATCTATACGGGGAGAAAGTGGAGATATATTCGGATCATAAAAGCCTCAAATATTTCTTCACTAAAAAAGAACTCAACATGCGGCAACGACGTTGGCTCGAGTTGTTGAAAGATTACGACCACACTATTCAATACCATCCTGGAAAAGCGAACGTGGTAGCTGACGCATTGAGTAGAAGATCATATGCAGGAATGAGTGCAATGATGTCAAGTATACGCATAGAGCCAACTTTAATAGAAAAAGTTAAGGTTGCTCAAGCCACCGATCCGGAGCTGATGCATATGAAGACGAAAGTACAAGAAGCTGCCATTCCAAAAGCAAGAATTGATGAAGAAGGAATACTTCGAGTCCACTCCAGACTTTTTGTTCCTAATGATTCTGATTTGAAGTACAAGATCATGATGGAGGCACACAATACACCGTTTGCAATTCATCCTGGAAGTACCAAAATGTATCGTGATCTTCGACATACATTTTGGTGGAACAATATGAAGAGAGAGATTGCAAAGTTTATTTTAACGTGTTTAACTTGTCAACGTGTAAAGGCGGAGCATCAAGTGCCAAAGGGTCCATTGCAACCACTTGAGATTCCGAAATGGAAGTGGGAACACATTACTATGGATTTCGTTACGGGTCTTCCTACGGTTTCTCAAGGCATCAATGCTATTTGGGTTATTGTTGATAGATTAACCAAGTCTGCTCATTTCTTGCCGATACGGGAGACTTATTCCCTTGAACGTCTTGCTCAAATGTACGTAAATGAGATTGTAAGATTGCATGGCATGCCAGTATCCATAGTTTCAGATCGTGACCCAAGATTTACTTCAAGATTTTGGGTTAGCTTGCAAAAAGCTATGGGTACGGAGTTACGATTCAGTTCGGCATACCATCCTCAAACGGACGGACAATCAGAGAGGACTATTCAAACTCTTGAAGATTTATTAAGACTCTGTGTCCTAGACTTCAAGGGCAGTTGGGATAAATATTTACCATTAGTGGAATTCTCCTACAACAACAGTTATCAGGCAAGCATTGGTGTGGCCCCATTTGAAGCATTTTATGGACGAAAGTGTCGCTCTCCAGTATGTTGGGACGAGGTGGGTGAAGCAACATTGTTGGGACCCGAGTTAGTACGTAAGACTACGGAGAAGATCCAAACGATTCGACAACGTATACAAACGGCACAAGATCGACAAAAGAATTATGCGGATCTTCATCGAAAGGATGTAGAATTTAGTGTTGGGGATCATGTATTGTTGCGTGTTGCCCCATGGAAGGGAGTTACAAGATTCGGGAAGAGAGGAAAGCTTAATCCACGATTTATTGGTCCGTTTCAAATTCTTGATCGAATAGGTAATGTAGCCTATAGACTCGCGTTACCTCCAAGTATGTCTCGTGTTCATAATGTTTTTCATATATCTGTGCTTCGTAAATATGTGAAAGACCCGAACCACATCATTGAGTTAGAACCGGACGAGATAGCCGAAGATTTAACGTATGAGGAGGTACCTGTCAAGATCTTGGATAGGAAGAAGCATGTCCTACGCACGAAGGTAATACCACAAGTTAAAGTTTTGTGGAGGAATCATGCTATAGAGGAAATGACCTGGGAGTTGGAAACGGAAATGAAAGCGAGATATCCTCACCTTTTCGAAACACCAGGTACGTATGTCAATTTTGAGGACGAAATTTCATAAGGAGGGGAGGTTGTAAGACCCCAAATAATTAATAAATGAAATTTAATTTTCTTTAATTATTATTTTGAATAGTAAGGGTTGATTTGATTAATGAGGATAGTTATGGGTAAAATATGCAAATATTTCAAAATAAGCAAGTGGTTATAAAATATTCATTGTTGTCGGGGAATATTCGTTTGGTCGTGGAATATTCGTACTGTCGGGGAATATTCGTACGACGGCGCAGCCATGTGTGGGCCCCATAACGGAAAGCGATTGGAGGAAGAAAACGACAAATATAAGTTGTTTAAAAATAACGGCGTAGTTGTTACCGTTTACACTGTTGGAATACCCGGTGGTTAAAATACAGTAATACGCATTGTTGCACAGTAGCACACGGTATTGCACAGTATTTTGAATTATTGATCCTTACGTAAGAAGACACTACTCAATAATTTCTACAGGAGTTACTGTTCATTACTTTATTGATTCAATAATTGATGCGTTGATATTTATATTATTATTGTTTCAATAATTGACATTGCACAGTATTTTCCATTATCAGATCAATAATTCATATTATTTGAATAATATTATCAGATAACATTATTGGCAATGTCTAGAAAGTTCTGTCAAGGAGAGGTTTGGTCATCTAATTGCGCGCCAGTAAGGAGAAATCCTTATTGGAAAGCCCCCTCTATCCTGGGAACGGCCTGGTTGTCAGTACTGTGATTCTGTAATATTATTTTTAATAATTAATTATTGATTATTATGATAAAGAAAATATTTATTTTATGTGGATATAGATGGAGAAAATTTTTAATGTGACAATCGTTGAAAATTAATATTTTATCTTTTTCTAATAAAATAATTCATTTAAATATATTATTATATTTTAATAATATAATAATGGTGATATTTTTATAATGAATGGAGGATATATGAGTTTATGAGGAGAAAGAGTATTTTTGTTGTAATAAATATTAAAAACAGATTTTGTGTGTCGGTAGACCCATTTCTTGACTGAAAATTGATTGTAGACTGTAAAATCGCCCGTTTGTGGATTTTGGATAATTTCTGTTTGGAATTTGGAAAATTTTTCTTCTGCAAAGTTGTAGAGAATTGAAATTCCTATAAAAAAACGCGAGATTCGAATTTTCTGACAAATGAGCTATTTATTATTGTGAATTATTGAAGTTTCGGGGTTCCGAAATAATTGATTTTTGAAAGTTTAATTATTTTTTTTATTCCAAAAACGTTTTTTTATTTATTTCTAGAAGGTGAGCATGTGGGAAATGCTAAAATCAGATTCCTTGGTGGTGGGCTTGAATATTTGGTAAATATTAATATTTTATTAATTAAGTCTCCTTTGGCGTTATAACATTTTCCTATAAATAGAGAGCTAAGTTAGAATTGAAAATCACACCAGAAACAAAGTTTTCTCTCTTTCTCTCTCTATATTATCGAGCGTATTCTTGTGAGTATACTTTGAGTGTTGTTATACGGTGCGAGTTTCTGTCAGCACTATACCGAAATTCAGTCAGAAATACGGCTATTTTGAGGTAAAGGATGTTATTTTCTACTTAAATGATATTATTTTCTTCAATATCATTATGCCGAAATATTGGTGAACGTTTTTATCAAATTTGAAACTTTTGTGCCGGAGTTACTATTCACGTATACGGTACTATTCACGTATACGGCACTATTCACAAATACGGCACTATTCACAAAAAAATTATTTTTTTTTTCTTTTCGTCCAAAATATCTATTGTGGACACTAGCTTTGATTGTATCCATGTTTTGATCATTCTTGAATTTTACACCACTATGAATATTTTTGAGGTATTTTTGGACATGGATAAAACAAAGTACGAATCCTTAATCCTTAATCCTTGTCATTTTGTTTCACTGGATTCGCTTCTTTAAAAATATTTTTTTTATCATCTTCAATCTTAAAGGATGTTATTATTGAATATCTTTGGCCTGTAGTGCAAAGATGAATGATTTCTGATGAATATCTTTGGCCCGTAGTGCAAAGATGAACAGGTGTTTAGATGAACATGACCAACAGATAAATATCCTTGGCCTGTAGTGCAAGGATGAATATATGATTCAAGATGTGCATTGATTGATGTTACAGGGATAAAAAAATACTGTTGATGGACTGTTAAATTCATAGACATTAGTAGATTTCATCCTCTACGTAACTCGTCTATGAATTAATATTTTTCGCTGCGAATATTGATTTAAAACTTGTTGTCTATTGTATTCTATTAGATTTTTTTTCCTGTTGAAGACTAACGATAATTTGTTTTATATTATCATAGTCATAATATTCTTTACTGAGCTAGTTGAGCTCACCCTTTTCCTTTTTGTTCCATTTTTCTTCTCAGGAGACGAGAATATAGCGAGTACGAGTCGGGGTATGAATTGATGGTTTTTGAGAGAGTTGTTTTGTAGTCCTCACCATTTTTGTAAAATAATGTATCAATAATTATGATGAGGATTTATTTGTATGTGGATATTGTCTAGATGGCAATATCTGTGTTTAAACTCACAGTTATATGTTGTAATAATAAAGTTAAAGTTAATTCTGTACCATGTATTTGACAACTCAGAATGGGTGATGTATACCTGTTTTGGGGGCGTCACATAGATGATGTATTTATGATGTTTGCAGGTTTACATTCTATAATGCTTTTACTTTCTGCACTTGTTATATTGTCATTTATCATTATGCATGCATTATATGTCATGGATATGCATTTGATGAGTTTAATATTGACCCCTAGATGGTCTCATGATAAGGTTATACAGGTGTCTTCTTCATCAGTATCACGCATTGATTGACTTCCTACCAGCCATATAGCTACGAATTTACGGTCTTGGTTTGATAGTCTTCTAGGGTCAGATCGCATATTAACAGGTGGCATTTTGGGCCACTCTATGTCTTTGTTGACCTTCAGAGTCCCTGCCAGTTTTGTAGAAGGCATGATATCTCATTGGATCCCTGGTAGACATGTTTTTCACTTTGGTTCAAATGAGTTGACTCCTTCCTTAGATGATTATTTCTGCATCACCCGGTTGTTTTTATATACTTAGTGTGCCCAGACAGCGATTGGTCAGCTACGTTGTCAATTTATAGACATGACATGTATACGACGATCAGTGTTTTTATCTGAGGTAACCTCGGGTCACATTAAATCTATGGAGTTTCTGATTGACCGCTTTGGATCTTTGGATAGCTTCCCACATTATCAGGAGTGTAAGACCCCAACTTTTTATGAAAAAATATTTAATTTTCTCTAAATATTATTTTGAATAGTAAGGTGTTGATTTGATATAATGTTATAGTTATGGGTGGTATGTGCAAATTTTGCAAAGTAATCTAGTTGTCATAAAATATTCGTTTGGTCGGGGAATATTCTTTTTGTCGAAAAATATTCGTACGACGGCGCAATAATTGGTGGACCCCACAACAGAATAATTGTCAGATATATAAAGCGACAAAAATAACATTTTCATAAAATAGTGGCAAGACTTTTATTGTTAAACTGTTGAAATACCCGGTGATAAAAGTAAAGTAATACGTGTTGTTCCACAGTGGTACGCGGTATTGCACACTAGCACACGGTATTGCACAATATCTCTGATTATTGATGTTTACGTAAGAAGTCACTCAGTTTCATTCAATAAGTGTCACATTAGTTGCTGCATAGTATCTCATATTATTGATTCAAGTATTATCACAATATCATCTGTATAATATTTTATATTATTAAATCAATAATTGAGACAACATAGTTATTCATATTATTATTTGCATTATTGACAATATCTAAAAAGTTCTTTTGAGAAAAGGGTTTAGGTTATTTAATTGCGTGCCAATAAGGAAAAATCTTTATCAGAAAGCCCCCTCTTTTCTGGGAACGATCTGGTTGTCAATATTGTGAGTTATAATATTAATGATGAATAATTTTTGAAAGATTAGAAATGTGTTGATTGAAGATAAGTGATTTGTGGTAGATATTTATTCAATTTTTGTTATAAATAGAGGGGTTTGTTGTAAGACCCCGAATTTTATGAAATAAAAGTATTCAATTTTTCTATTCAATAAATGGTTAAATTGATAAAAAGTTAAAGTTAAGGGTGATATATATAAAATTTTCAAAATACGCAAGTGGTTATAAAATATTCATTGTTGTCGGGGAATATTAGTTTGGTCGTGAAATATTCTTTCTGTCGGGGAATATTCGTACGACGGCGCAGCCATTTGTGGGCCCCATAACAGAATAACTGTCGGATGAAGAAAACGACAAAATTAAGTTTTTATAAATAACGGCGTAATCGTTACCGTTAACACTGTTAGAATACCCGGTGGTTAAAATACAGTAATACGCGTGTTTGCACAGTAGCACACGATTTTACACAGTATTTTTGAATTATTGATCCTTACATAAGAAGGCACTGCCCAATAATTGTTATAGTAATTACTGTTCAATATTTTATTTTATTGATTCAATAATTGTTGCATTGATATTTTATATTATTGTTGTTTCAATAATTATCACTGCACAATATTTCTCATTATCAGATCAATAATTCATATTATTTGAATAATATTATTAGATAGCATTATTGGCAATGTCTAGAAAGTTCTGTCAAGGAGAGGTTTGGTCACCTAATTGCGCCAGTAAGGAGAAATTCTTATTGGAAAGCCCCCTCATTCCTGGGAACGGCCTGGTTGTCATAATTGTGATTTTGTAATATTATTTGTGAATAATTAATTATTGATTTATATGATAAGAAAATATTTATTTGATGTGGATATAAATGATGAATTTATTTATGTGGTTATAAATGAAGGAATTAATGTTGAGATATTTTATTAATATTTTTGTCGGAATGAAGGTATTAAAAATTAAACCAGTATTTTTGAGATATATTGCGTGAGTTATAATTTTTAATCCAACCGTTGGATCGTTGTAATTTTTGGATATGTTATACATATATAAGTTGATTATATGTCCACAAATTGTGAACCGTTAAAAATGAACGTATGATTTGTTATGAATTTTAAGAGGTGAATGGTTCAAAAATTGTTGAAGTATCCAAATTTAGCATTTTGGTGGAAAGTTCTAGAATTGAGTGGGCCCCACTTGTGGTTGGTGAAGAAATGTGCTGAATTTTATTTCAAATGTGGTGGGTGGGAATAGTAGCAGGTAAAGCCATCAGGTTGCAGGTCAAGTCTGCTAAAAATTTTCTATAAATAGAGGGCTAAATTATAATTGAAAAACACACCAGAAACAATTTTTCTCTCTTTCTCTCTCTAGATTATTGAGTGTATTTTGTGAGTATTTAGATACTTGGTGAGTTGATATTCATCAGTGCAAGTTTTCTTCAGCGTCATATCCGATATCCAGTCAGAAGTGTTGCTCTTTTGAGATAAGGGATAGTAAGGGATAGTAAGAGATATTAAGGGATGTTATATTCTTCATAATGATGTTATTCTTTCAATATCATTATACTGACATATTGGTATGGATCTTATTGTGGAATTTCTACCTTTTTGAGTCGGGGTTATTATTCACGTATACGACACTATTCACGTATACGGCATTATTTACGTATATGACATTATTTACGTATACGGTACTATGTAGGAATACGGAGTACTATTCATGAGTTACTATTCATGAATTACTATTTATGAGTTACTATTCACGAGTTACTATTCACGAGTATTATTCACGACAAAAATTGGTTTCTTTTTCTGACCAAATTATCGTTGATTTATGAATATTGCTCTTGAAATTAAATACAGTTGTTGCTCATATTATTTTTATTATCATATATAACATTTTTTTAACTTTGATGTTGAAATTCTCTTTCACTTGAGTGTAAAGATGGATAGATTATTGGTATGATCATGACTAGGGTTCTCTTTGGCTAGTAGTGAAAAGTTGAATTGTGACTGGTATGATCATGACCATTGAATTTATAATTGAATATATTTAGCTTAGGTGCAAAGGTGAATTGATCAACATGGTTATAATTATTGTTTATATAAATTATGAAATGATTATATATTTCGTTGAGATATGAATATCTTTGGCCCGTAGTACAAAGATGACTTATTGATGAATATCTTTGGCCCGTAGTGCAAAGATGGTCTGTTGATGAATATCTTTGGCCCGTAGCGCAAAGATGGATTAATTAGTATGATTATGAACAGGAACTGTGGTTTGGTATAACCACGATCTTTGATGTTTCAGATAAAGACAGGTGATGAAAATTATCTTCGTCCTGGGTGCGAAGAGGAATTTAGAATCACAATTATGATTATGAGTTATTCATATAATTGTGGAAAGGAACTGTTGAGTGATGTTACAGGGATAAAACATTGTTGGTGGACTTTTAATGTGGAGAAGATAGTAGACTTTATGGTCTATTTGACTCTTCTAATGGATTGCTCGTTCCGCTGCAACTATTGTTGAAATTTTTATCATATACCATATGTTCTAAATCTCTGATTTGTTATTGATGAAGGCTATTGATAATTTAATTATCTTTAGTCATGATATTCTTTACTGAGCTAGTTGTGCTCACCATTTTGCTTCACAATTCCTTTCAGGTAATAAAAGTGTAGCTGGGTCGAGCGGGGGTAACAAGGGAATATAACGGTGGTCTATAGCTGTGGATTTCTCCCTAAACAGTATAGACAAGTATGCTGTATACATCTTTTAGTAGTAATATTTGGTGAATCATATAGGGAGAGGTGAACCCAACGTTGGAATGGTGTTTTGCCACTATCATACAAGATGCCTAATGACATACAACCTCGTGTCATCATAAGACAGGGTTGTGCTCATCCACTTGCTGAGTATATTTACAAGCACTACCTATATAATCTTGGTGTTTGTTTGAAGTATAATTCTCAATTAGAGACAGTGGAGATAATGATAAGTCAAGATAAGACTCACCATTGGGAAGAATATGATAGTAATCTTCTCGTTTTTTTTTGGGGTCTATCGGGTCAACCAAGGATAATTCTGTGGCCATATGATATCTATCATAACCTAGACGCATGGCCTCCCATGTACGAAGGTTTCCTTGAGCACTTCCCAAAAATTCTAATTTCTAAAACAGTTTTTGACTATACCTTTATGTAAGGTGTCATTGTGACGTGTTATCCACAATTGGGACATGAGTCACAGTTGGTAAATATTTGTATCCAAACTCACAGCATATGTGTTGTTGTATTTTGTACGACAATTGTTGTAATAAAGTTGTAGTTATTTCTGTACCATGTATTTGGCGACTCAGAATGGATTGGATGGAATAGACCTATTTTGGGGTTGTCACATTTGTTGTGACAACCCGAAAATTTAGATCTTGAATGATTAAATTAATGATTAAAGTTTAAAGCCTAGAGTGAAAATAGAGGATTTATTTAATGTATTTAAGAAAAATCTAAGGAAATTGTACGTTGAAATGATTCAATGATAAGGTTATGAGAAAGAATAAGATCTAAACCGATTAAGAATGATTCGGTATTGTGATTCTGGGGACAGAATCCTTATAAGGGGAAAGAATATGATAACCCAATTTTTTTAGGTAATGTTAAAATAAGAATTAAATAAATAAAATTCTTATTAGATAATATGGTGTATGATATTATATTACATAGGTGGGTATGAACTATGCAATATGTGATGTTTATTTTTAATAAATATATTAGTATTATATATTTATTATATGTAAATAAATTGTTGGGGTAATTTATTAAAGAAAATGAGATGAGATCCAATATATAAAATATGTATATTGGTATCAACTAGTTAGTAAATTAAATTTATATTTGAATAATTTAAATATATTATATTATATATTTAATATATAAATAAATTGTTTGAAAATAATTTATGGAAATGAGAAAATTAAATTTAATTATACAATATAGATTGTATAATTTAAATAAGTTATTTAAATTAGGTAATGGAGAGTTAATAAATATATATTATGAAGGGAAATAAAATTATGGGAACAATTTGCGTAATGAGACAAAAAGGGGTGGGTTAAGCATATAATATTTGTATATACTTTATCCAAGAGTATTAGAATAAATTCTTATATAAAATTAATTTAATAAAGAAAAGATATTATATTTATCGTAATATCTTAATAAAATAAATAAATTCTTAATTGAATTTATGATAATGAGGTAAGGATATTATATTATAATATCTTGGGTACGTAAATAATTGTATTTACATAAGAAATTATGTGTAGCATATTTATTTTACAATTATAAAATAAATATGTAATTTGAGTATGTTATGTTATATTTTATATAATTTATATATCAAAGATGGGTTGTATAAATTATATGATTCCAAGAGGGTAAAATAAATTAAGGAGACTTATGTAGTAACTTATTTGATTAAATTAAGTTACTAAGATTGGGTAATTAAATAACTTAATAAAGTATGAAAGTGAATTATGAAAGTTAAGGGAGAATTGTACGAGTTAAGAAAATCTTAGGGTTAAAAACCTAATATTTGAAACTTTAGAAAATATCTTTAGAAATATGCTAAGGAATAAAGAATAATATGCTAAGAATATGTCATGGGGTGATTTGCAAGCTTTTAAAGACGAGGGAGAAGACTAGAGAAGACTTAAGTTGGGTGACCAACTTATAAGAAATTGAAAGTAACTTTTATATAAGCAAAATCAAAATTTACCTATATTTATTTTTAGCCAAATTGGATAAGTTTAGAGAGAAAAAGAGAAAAGAGAAAAGAGAAACAGTTTATAATGAACAGAATATAATCTATTGTGTATAAAAAAATATTTTATGGAAATAAATTATAACAGATTTATTTATTAAATAAATCATTGTTATTTAATAAATATCTTCCATTTTTATGGGAAGGGATTATGGATATTTTGTGGATATTTGAAGATATTATGTACATTTAATATACATAATTGGGAATGTAGGTAAAACATGTGGCTGAGTTGATGTTTTAATTTTTTAGCATTCTGATGACTCATATTTCTCTAAGTATGAGGTGTAAACTCATTAAGCTAATAGAGGATACCTGTTCATACTCTAATGTATAAGGTAGCTGAGTAATATAATTCATTCTATCCCTTGCTCATCCTCTGCATTCCTCTTCCGTTCCAAAAAAAGAAAGAAAGTTATTCTTTGCCTTAGTTTTTTTTTTCTACTCCCAAGCTACTAAGATAATAAGCGTTCATCAACTCTTGCTAAAAATTTCATCAAACTTACCAAGGATGAAAGTTGGAAACCGAGATTGGAGAAGAATCTAAGCAAAGTACTATCAAAGGAAGGATTGTATATGACTAAAAACAAGCTTGGATAAGAATTAAAACAAGAAATCAGATTATACAAAGGCGATTGAGGATCGGACAAGGTAATTCAACAAATGAGAATACGTGAAGGATGCTTGATGAGTGTATATCGATTTATGCAATCAAAGGCAAGTTTTTCAGTTCTATCATGTTTGTGGATTAAATGTGGTTATGTGGTGAGTTACATACCATGTTTTATGAATTGTTAAAGTCAAAATATGACTTAGTTAATTGGGTTATGGAACTCAATTTATATATGATATGTGATAACACGTGTTGGATGATGTAACTCGAAAAAATAGAAATGTATAATGCATGAATGTATGATTTGTAATGAATTATTGATGCATGCAAGATATGCATAGTAAAGAATATATGTTGCATGCGAATATGCATAGTAAAGGAAATATAGTGCATATAAAATTGTGTGTTATATGAAACATGATAGACTGTTAAATTTGCTGGATTTTTGAGCTCAATCTTGCAAACACAAACTTTTTACAGGTTAATGATGTTAAGCGATATTACTTGCTATACGGATGATAAAGATTGAACGATGTGCAAAATGAATACATTTCCTTGAATTAGAAATGATATAAAACTATGATTGATAGTTTTGTTAAATGTAATTGGCAGTTATGTATAGTTTGAAATGTTGAATGAATAAAGATTGTTTATTCTGAAAAGTGAATAAATATGATTCTGAAATAAGTGAGTCATCGATAGAAAAGGTATGAAGTATTGAGACTTAAGCTTTTAATACGTTTATACGGATTATACAAATCATATAATAAATATGATTCTAATATAAAGAAAAATTGTAAATGTTGCGATTCAGGGAATGCATGAATGGAAAAAAAGAAAAAAAAATTATTTAGTATTTTTAACTATTTTAACATTAAATAATATTTTAAAACAATAACAAGGTAGTATTAACGCACAAGATCAGGAAGGAAAATAGTCCCGATTTTGGGGGCGTTATATTTGTCATGAAGTGTTTGTTGTAAGTTTGTCTTATTATTCCATGGACCACCATGTGCCAATTTGTCAAACCGTCGGTAGAAAGTTATTTCAGTTTTTTTATTATTATTATAATAGTAATAAAATAAAAAACTTTTTATATAAAACATAAAAGTTTTTATAATATATATAAAGTTGTTTGTTTTATTCGAATATAAATAAAATATATTATATTTTATATAAAAAAAATTATTAGAATATTTTATTGCATAGTGTCGCATAGTGAAAATCAGATTTCACCCGTGAAATTGTCCATGAAAAATTTTCTGTTCATCCGTGATTATTTTCTTAAAAAATGTCATGTCATTCTCCTATAAATAAGATGCTTAGTTAAGAAATTAAAATCACACCAAAATCAGAGAATTCTTCTTCTATAATATTTTGTGTATTTCTTTCTAGTATAATAATACTTTGAGTGTAGTTAATAGTGCAAGATTTTCTCAAGAATATCTTTGTTATACTAGTCAGATTTAGTCTCCTACTAAGGTAAAAGATATTATTTTCTTCATACTCATAAAGGTTGTCATTCTATTCCTTATTAATCTGTGGGAATAACCTGTCTACGTGGATTACAGCATGTCTGGTGAATTATCATTCATATCAATTCTTTATTAAGTTGTGGAAACGATCTGTCTATACGGATTACCGCATGACGGGTGAAAATCCATTTGCAGTTTCATATACTCTTT
This sequence comes from Panax japonicus, assembly GCA_020205505.1. Taxonomy (NCBI): domain Eukaryota; kingdom Viridiplantae; phylum Streptophyta; class Magnoliopsida; order Apiales; family Araliaceae; genus Panax; species Panax japonicus. Next base: position 11,267,005 of record CM035105.1, read on the forward strand.
CATACTCGTATGTGATATCATTTCTTTTGTACTCGTTAAGGGATATCATCTTCTTTCATATTTTTCTCCATTTATTGTACAAATTTATTGTTTGTTTCCATAACCTTATTGTTAAATGATGAAAATCTCTGAAATAAGTAGAATATCCTTAATAGTTTGCGCTTCATCTAATATCATTTCATTGAAATATTGGTCTGAACTTTCTTATTAAATTTTAATATTTTCATTCGGGGTACTATTCACGACAAAATTGGTTTCTTTTCTGTCCAAATTATTTTTGATACATAAATATCATTTTTGAATATTACTGCACAATTAGTTATCATGTTGACAATTTGGATATTCTTGAACTCTTGATAAATTAAATTATAAATTTTTAATATTTATCATTGACCTCACTTGATTCATTTTTTATATTATTTATCATTATCCTTATATTTCAATTTTGTGATGGAAAGTCATCTTTGGCCCGTAGTGCATAAATGGACTGTTGATTGGTATTATTATGACCAGGAATTATGTATTGGTATAATCATCAACTTTAATGTTACAGACAAAAGTTTATAATGAATGTTTTCTTTGGCTCGTAGTGCAAAGATGGACAGGTGTTTGGCATAATCAAAACCACTGGTGATGCAAATGATTATCTTTGACCCGTAGTGCATAGATAATTCGTTGATTGAAAATAATTATTGATTGGTGTTACAGAGATAAATTATTGATGATGGACTTTTAAATCATAGAAGATAGTAGAGATCATGCTCTACTTGACTCTTCTAATGAATTGTTATTTTCGCTGCAATTGTTGATCTAAAACTTGTTGTCTATTGTATTCTGTCAGATTTTTTCCTGTTGAGGACTAAGGATAATTTATTATATATTATCTTAGTCATACTATTCTTTACTGGGCTAGTTGAGCACATCTTTTTCTTTCATTGTTCTCTTCAAGAAATGAGAATATAGTTGGGACTAGTTGGGGAATGGAGTAACGGTCCGAGATAGTCACTATAGTAGTCTTCATTATGTTGTAAAATAGTGTGAAAATAATTGTAATGAAGACTTAATTTGAGTATGTAAATTGTTGTATTATGTATGGTGCAATATTTATATTCAAACTCACAGCTTATGTGTTTATGTGTTTATGTATTTTGCACGACAATTGTATAAATGAAGTTTGTATTTGGATTTTGTACCATATATTTTGACAACTCAAAATAGGTTGTGTGGACTTATTTTGGTGGCGTCACAGTTGGTATCATAGCTTAGGAATATGATCTCTGGTGGAGATCTGAGAGTAGAACTGGGAGGGGAGAGACGAGTAAATTCTTCGCTAGTGTGTCCTACCTAAGCTTATTTGTTATTTAATTGGTCAATCGAAATATAGGGATAATATGTGACATGTCAATTTCTTTAATTAACCCTTGTTTTGTGGCAGTATTTGAGAATGACATCTGAAAATTTTGAGATAAGCAAGGGAGCGCATGAGACCATTGAGACACCGCCAGTTAATAACCAGGATAATGTGCATCAGGAAGACAATAATCCTCTTGTAAACAACAACATCGAACAAATGATGAACGATGAGATGTTTCAGAGCTTTCAACAATTCATGCAACACCAAACGAGAGAAACTCCTGTTCAAAATGCAGGTGTAAACAATGGTAACTCACGGCTGGTCACTGCAAAGCAATTCAAAGAGTTGGAGAGCTATTTAAGGCAGAAGCTTGGATTAAGCAGATCACCAAAATATTTGATGTCCTGGGATGCACAGAGCAGCAAAAGGTTCTCTTCACCACCTTTATGTTGCGTGGAGAGGCAGATTACTGGTGGGAATCTATGAAACGTACTCATCTTTCAGCACTTAAGATGTCTTGGGAAAAGTTCCAGAAATTTTTCAACGACAAGTATTTTCCAGAAAGTAGTCGTCATATGAAAGAGGTGGAATTCATCAAACTAGATAAAAAAAATATGAATGTGTCACAATACAAGGCCAAGTTTGTGGAATTATCCCGATTTACATCCCATTTGGTGGATAATAAGGAACGAATGACACGAATGTTTTTGAGAAGTTTGAAACCTGAAATTTGTCAATACCTCATTTCTCATAAACTTTGTTTGTATTCAGATATTGTGAACATTGCTCAATTATTAGAGCGAGATAATGAGACAGTTCAACCAAAAGACAACAACCGACAACAAGATAATAGTCGTACCAGTGACAACAGTTATCGGAGCAATGATAACCAGTGTGGAGGAACTTATCATGCCAGAAATGGTAACCACTTCGGTGGTAATCATGGCCCAAATAATATGAGAGGTGAACCAAGTGGAAACAACTTTAAAAAAAGAAGATTCAAAAATGACAATGGAAAGACACCGGCAGCAGCACCAGCACCCATTTTTAGGGAAGAAAATCGACCACCAGTTAGATATTATAGATGCAGAGATGAGGGACACATCAATCTAAACTGTACACAGCCTTCCAAGGTGTTTCAGTTATTGAAAGGAAGGTCACATAACTCAATTTTGTCATGTTGCAAAGTCAAGTCCAACTGTAATGGTGACACCAAAGACGGCTACGGAGAAGTCAAAGTCAGTGATTCAGTGGAGAGCTTTTGTCGTGACTTCCCAAAAAGTGAGAAACCCGAACGAAGTTATCACGGGTAAGCTAATCATAAACTCTTGCAAAGTCTATTCCTTATTAAATGTCAGTTCTACCCACTCTTTTATTTCACCTGCTTGTGCTCAACGTTTGAATTTGGCCCTTGAGAAATTAGACTTTGACTTATCTATTAAAAATCCATTGGGAGAAACCTTCGTTACATCCACAATTTATAAATCTTGTTTGATTCAAATCGGCACCGTCACATTGCATGTTGATCTCATCTCTTTGAAAATACTTGCATTTGATGTGATTTTAGGAATCGACTGGTTAACTACTCATCATACTAAAATTAATTTTTTTGTAAGGTCGTTAGTTTTCATATTCGTAACCAACCTGTTATGCGAATTCAAGCAACCAAACCACTAAATTCAATCACTGTCATATCAAGCTATAAAGTCATTCGTTTATTGAAAAACGAATGTCAAGTTTTCTTAGCCTATGTCACCGATTTAAATAAAAATACGTCAGATTTGAATGATATTTATGTTGTTAATAAATTCCCTGATGTATTTCTCGAAGAACTTCATGGCCTACCCCCAGAACGTGAAATCAAATTTTGTATTGACCTTGAACCCGGTACAAAACCTCATATCGAATGGCACCTATTAAACTTCAGGAGTTAGAAACCCAACTACAGGAATTGTTAGACATTAGTTTCATTCGTCGTATTAAATCGCCTTGGGGTGCTCCTGTTTTCTTCGTAAAGAAGAAAGATGGGAGTATGCGACTCTGCATTGACTATCGAATGTTAAATCATGTCACCGTCAAAAATAGGTACATGTTACCTCACATTGATGACATGTTTGACTAGTTTAAAGGTACTAAATTCTTCTCAAAGATCGATATTCGTTCCGGATATCATCAGTTAAATATTAAAACTGATGAAATTCTAAAGACTGCTTTCAGAACTCGGTATGAGCATTACGAATTCCTAATCATGTATTTTGAATTGACTAATGCTCTTTTTGCCTTCATGAATATGATGAACCGAGTATTCAAAGAACATTTGGATCATTTTGTGGTTGTCTTTATTGATGACATCCTCATTTACTCCAAAAGTCGTGAAGATCATGAACAACACTTGAGGCTGATACTCTAAAAGCTTCGTAAAAACAAGTTATATACCAAGTTAAAAAAAATGTGAGCTCTAGCTTGAGGAAGTAGCATTCCTTGGGAACCTAATATCGAAACATGGAATATCAGTTGACCCGGCCAAGATTGAAGCGATAAAAAATTGGGAGCAACCTAAGTCAGTAACCAAAATACGTAGCTTTCTTGGCTTAGCTGGATATTATCGGAGAGTCGTGGAAGGATTTTCACGAATCACCACTCCATTAACTTAGCTGACTCGAAAAAATACAAAATACGGATGGAGCGAGAAATGTGAGAAGAGCTTCCAAGAACTCAAGAGGAAACTCATTTCAGCACCTGTTTTGACAATATCATCAGGTTCGGAGGGATTTGTCATCTACATCGATGCTTCAAGCAGAGGTTTAGGTTATGCTCTTATGCAATATGGGAAATTCATAGCCTATACTTCATGACAACTCAAAGAATATGAGAGGAATTATTCTACTCATGATCTAGAGTTGGCAGCAATCGTTTTCGCGCTAAAGATCTGGAGACACTACATGTATAGGGAGAAAGTGGAGATCTATACAGACCATAAAAGCCTCAAATATTTCTTCACTCAAAAGGAACTCAACATACGGCAACGACGTTGACTTGAGATATTGAAATATTATAACCATACCATTCAATACCATCTTGAAAAAGTGATCGAGGTAGCTGACGCGTTGAGTAGAAGATCATATGCGGGTATAAGTGCGCTTTTGTCAACACAAAGACCCATTTTGTATGACTTACAAAGGATGGAGATAGAGTTAAAAACTCCAGGGACCTACGTGAAGATGACAAATATACGAGTAAAACCAACTTTAATCGATAAAATTAAAGTTGCTCAAGCTATAGACCCAGAGCTGATGAATATGAAAATGAAGGTGCAAGAATGTGTTATTCCAAAAGTAAGAATCGACGAAGAAGGAATACTTCGAGTCAACTCCAGACTTTATATTCCTAACGACTCTGATTTGAAGTATAAAATCATGATGCTACAAGAAAATCGACCTATATCGACGGTCGACGACCATCGATATAGGCCTAAAGACCGTCGCTATAGGCTTTAGTGACGGTCGTCGACTTTCGCCATAGAAGTCGTCGGTAAACTCTATAGCGACGGTCTTTAGGACTATAGCTACGGTCGCCAACCGTCGCTATAGACTTTAGATTTCAAAAAAAAAATTAATTAATAATGCACATTTTTTCAACAAACACAAGTACACTATAAAATAAAACATAAAAAATATTATATACATCATTTAAAATCATTCACATTACAATATAATAGTTGAATAATTCATACCCTTTTTAAATGATTATTATTATTATAGTTGGGGAAACACCATCTGTTGTCGAGAGAGAAAAAAGTGTTGACATATACCAGTTGTGGTGAGTCGAGAATGGTGCTGGCATCATTGATTTATCTATGTTTGACGATCATCTTGTGTGGCGGATGACAAAGAATCGAGATAAGAGTTGAGTTCGAAGTACAAACCAAAACATAGTATCTTACCCTGAGACAAAATTTTAGTCCAATAAAATATTACTGGATTTAATGTATGTGGAACAGGTGAGGGTCACAATAGAAGTGGAGATGTTCCTGCATACATGGATGCGAAATGAGGAAGACAAATCTCAAAATAACGTACCAAGATGAAAAAGAAATTTGAATTTTCTTTAAAAAAAATTGACTCAAACAATCCTAGAAGAAAATAGCTATGCTGGATTTTACCAAAGCATTTTCACATCGATGGCAAATTGGCATGTGAAATTAGCAATATGATGTCTGTCGTATGTGAGGTGTCGACTTAAACTTCTTTGCAATAATGAATAATTAATGCAATTAAATAGATGCACATTTTCCATCAAGAAAATTTCTCTGCTAAAATGTTTGCTGCCTTCTGTTAGAAACCTCACTTGTATCCATAAGAACAAAAGATGTTCTACCAAGTTAAATTCTAAGATCCAAAATAAAGTAATCTAGGTAAACCAACCTAAAGCAAGGTATAAAGTAAAACTAGTAGCAAGATCAAAAATTCAAAGTAATTAAGCAAAAAAAAAAGATCACAAAAAAAAATTGCAATGGTGTACTTGCATCAAATTATTCATGTTTCTTTCTTATATTTGCATCTCTTTTGGTAAATAGGTTTTGTATCATTGTATGAAGAAACAAAAAAAACATTCCTTCCAAACTAAGGCAGATAGAATTATCTAACTATATACTATACAACCACTCTATATAGACATATAAAATACCCAACCAGCTTAGAAGTAAAGGACCAGATTAAAACATATAATACTTAATGTTAAGTCATGATATTTCTCCTATTGGGCTGAATGGATTGGGCCTACTTATTCTGATTAGTCCATTAAGTCTTCATTAAGGGTTGATGACATAACTGGGCCTAGTCATCATATTATTTTTGTTTAACCCTGTAAGATCGGGTCGGGTCGTTGAGTTAACCCATTGCATCATTTAATATCTATTACTTTGACTTGTAATGATGAAAAAGCATGACAGTTGACTAAGGCACCTGCCATGCATTAATGTGGATGGGATTATAGCCGGCCGGCGATATAAACAGTGGCAAAAAGTAGTGAGTAGACTACAAGTAGACGGCAGGATCTATCAGATCACGGGGGCTGCGTCAGATGTAGTGGGTGGCACGGTAAACCAGGCAAGAGAGTATAACCTATCAACCAAGTCTTCACAACCAGGTACGTGAACATTCATACACACACACAACAGAACTATTATCTCTCTCAATACACTAGACATTACATTCCCCCATTGTTAACCTTGCGAACACGCATACTTACTCTCACGCCTGAGCTATCCCCGGCGGTCCGGCCGTCAAGCTTGTGGTGTTTGTCGTGTTTACTGTGCAGGATCAGGGCGACTTAAGTGATTGGGACGTTGGAGAAAATCTTGGCGTTAACATTGGCGCTAGAAAGAGGGCCGAGTTCTAGTGTCCTGAGTATTTTTCAATCACAAACTGTGTTTATTCTGCGTTGGTATTCATGGTGAAGAGTAGAACACCTACGCCCGAAGGGCAGCCTATGGCTGCCAGTGAATCGGCACCACGAGTGTCTGTCAAGGATCATTTGGGATCGGCAATAAGTGTTCATGCCAGCACAGCGTCCAAACGGTCGCATGAAGATTTTTGACCGAGGGTTGCGGGCCACGTTAAGCGAAAGATTGTTTTCACGGAGGAAAAAGGGTCTGGCCATGTTCGAAAACGAGTAGAAGGCACCTCGCCTAGAACTCGATATCGAGATGACCAAGACGAAAAAGCCTCACGACTGGCTAAGATGGCAGATGAAACAGACAGGGCCATGGAGGCACTTGTGAAGCAGCGACAGGATATAGCTGAGCAGATGGCTCGAATGGCGGAGTTGAGAGACGAAGAGCTCAATTATGTTCAATTCGAAGAGCGAGGGCGTAGGAGTGGGAAGGAACCCGCCCATTCATAACGTGAATCACGTGGTCAGCCTCGAGAAAGAAGAAGAAGATCCCGAAGCCCTACTCCTCAAAGATCGAAGAGGGCACACCACCCTATCGATACTAAGGAACAGGGTCGAAATGAACGAAGAGGCCGGTCCAGAGATCACACTCCTGAAACCGCAAAGAAGGCACTTGTTGTTGCACATTCTCGCCATGGCTCCTGAGCTCAAAGACGAAGTTTATCTGGAGATCATTCTCCCGAGAGTCTACTGAGGGTACACCACCCTGTAGACGCTCGCCATCAAAAGAGTCTTTCTAAAGTTGAGATTCTACTATAAGAAACCGGTCCACTCAGAAGAAGAAGGAGCCGCCGGAAGAGGAAGCATCATCTTAACCAGAGGGTGTGGAGTATCTGGTTAAGGAATTAAAGGAACTTCGGAAACAACTTGCCGAAGTACAAAAAACGAAGGATACTTCGGGAAAGAAGGCATCCCCTTTTTTCGCGGAGATTCTGAAAGAGAAAGTTGACCCCACCAAAAAGCTGCCCTACATTGAAAGTTATGATGGGTCAGGAGATCCCTACGACCACAGTCAGACGTTCGACCGACTGATGGATTATTACGACTTTAGCTATGCTGCTAAGTGTCATACTTTTATCACTACACTCAGAAAGGACGCCCGGCAGTGGATGGGAACTCTGCCCTCGGATTCAATTTCATCCTGGTCAGATATGTGCAGTAAATTCCATGCTCGCTTCGGGAGCAACAGAAGAAGGGGAAAACCAACCGGCTCGTTGGCTCAAGTTCGAAAGTATTCAAATGAGTCTTTGGGCCAATATGTGAAGCGGTTCCATGAAGCAGTAGGTCAGGTGACAGACCTGAATGATTTACAAGCTGTGGGACTGTTCCAGAATAGGTTGGATTTAGTTAAATCGGAGAAATTGGTGAAAAAGTTAATGTTTCACCATCCGAAGAGTCTCGCCGAAGCCTTTGATAAAGCTGAAGGCTATATAGTGGTGGAGGAAGCCATGGACAGCCTCAAACGTCCTTCTTCAGACCGGCTTAAGGAGGCAGATCGGATAGAACAGACGGGGATCAGAAGAAGAGTGAAGGAAATAAAGACCGCTATTAGGGCGGGTCGAAGAGGTACAATAATTGGAGACAAGGTGGAGGACGTTCATCCGTTCCAGCCCAGAGAGTAAATAGGACGTATACAGTACTTAACACTGATAGGGTTGTTATCTTGGATCAGATTAAGAACCAACCTATCTTTGATCCACCTCGAGATAACATTAAGCCCGGAAAAGGGAATCCTCGTAAGTATTGTGATTACCATCAAGCTTCGGGCCACGACACGAACGACTGTGCCAGTTTGAAAGATTTCATTGAAAGAAAGGTACAAGGCGGGGCCTTAGTCCAGTATGTGGCTGCCAGGACAAATCAACAGCATGATAGATGACCTATTTTGGCAGCTCAACCAGTACAGCAAACGTTGTCAGCTCCGGGGCAACCTGCAAGACATGTGATAGATGTCATCACTGGAGGTACTTCTGGCAGACTTGTTGGAAGGAAGCGCCGAAGTCATCTGGATTCGGTCATGACAGTGGCGGGTACCCTCCCGAAGACTGATAAACCTTATCCCAATACGGTAATCTCCTTTACTGATGAAGATTATCCTTCGGAGTCTGTCGAACTGCATGAGGGATCTTTGGTGCTGACTGCGCAAGTGGGTTCGGTGGATATGAAAGGAATGATGGTAGATAATGGGTCTTCTGTGGATATTCTGTACGCCCACGCTTATCAGAGGATGCATCTGGACGGGCGGAAGATGGAGATAGGGCATGAGGCTCTTTTGTACGGGTTTAGTAATGATCCGGTCAAAGTGGCAGGAACCATTGAATTGCCGGTTATCTTCGGGACGGCCCCTCAACAGGTAGAAATTATTTGCAAATTTTATGTTGTGCATGTAGATTCTGCCTATAATGCTATCTTGGGGAGACCCGCATTAATTGCCTTACAAGCTGTGACCTCTATCCCTCATTTCAAAATCAAATTTCCTATGCCTCATGGGGTTGGTGAGGTGAAAGGAGACTTGGACCTGGCCAGAAGATGTTATAGAAACGCTGTGATCACTTCGGGAGTAGGGGTATCAAAACAAAAGCAGACCATGGCGATAGAGATTGAACCCTTCACTGAGAGTAGTTCCGAACCAATGGTCATGCCAGCTGAAGAAACCGAAGAGATAGAGCTCATCCTGGGCAAGGTGAATAAGGCGGTGAAAATAGGTTTGGGTCTGCCGGAACCTCTCCGGACAAATCTTATGGAACTCCTGCGATGCTATGCTGATATCTTTGCATGGGAACCTCGGGATATGTCGGGACTAAGCAGAGACATTGCTGAGCATCGGTTGGAAGTGGACCCGTCTAAGAAACCAGTTCGACAAAAGAGGAGGATCTTTGCACCTGAACGTTAGCGGATCATTGATGAGGAGATTGCAAAACTATTAGCAGCTGACTTCATTTTTGAGATCGATTACCCGCAGTGGACGGCAAATGTGGTGCTGGTCCAGAAACAGAACGGTAAATGGCGAGTCTGCATCGACTACACCGACATGAACAAAGCTTGTCCAAAAGACTTCTACCCGTTACCGCACATCGACCAACTCATCAATGCCACTTCATGATATGCCTTGTTAAGTTTCATGTACGCATTCTCTGGATATCATCAAATTTCCATGTGTAAAGAGGATATACCGAAGACGGCGTTCATTACGCATCGTTCGGTATATGCCTATAAGAAAATGACTTTTGGCCTCATCAACGCCGGAGCCACATACCAAAGGATGATGAACCACGTTTTCAGATATCAGTTGGGTAAGAACATTGAGGTGTACGTGGATGACATGATTGTCAAAAACATGTTGGTGCATAAACTTCTGGATGATTTAGAAGAATGCTTTCAGACAATCCGCCATCACAACTTAAGACTAAATCCCACTAAGTGCACCTTCGGTCTAGGGGCCGGCAAGTTTCTAGGTTATCTTTTCAGTCAAAGAGGAATTGAAGTCAATCCAGAGAAGATTCAAGCGATCCTGAACATGAAGACTCCTCAGTCATTTAAAGATGTTCAACGTCTGACTGGAAGGATTGCAGCTTTAAGGAGGTTCATGTCCAAGTCGGCAGAAAGATGTTTGTCGTTTTCTGATACATTGAAAGGGCCGAAGAATACAAAGACATTCCAATGGACTTCAGAGTGTGAGGACGCCTTTCAGAGCATTAAGTCCTACTTATCTTCGGCGCCTTTGTTGGTAAAGCCCGCTCCTGCTCAGCCTCTGTATTTGTATTTAGCAGCTAGATCGTTGGCAGTAGGAGCAGTTTTGGTGCGTGAAGTTGGGAATAAGCAGCACCCGGATTATTATGTAAGCCATGTCCTTCGGGATGCTGAGACAAGGTACCTAAACATTGAAAAGTTTGCTTTTGCTTTAATAACTGCTAGTCGAAAACTTAGGCAATACTTCTAGGGTAGATTGGTAATAGTATACACAGATCAGCCTTTGAAGAAGATTATGGGCAGACCCGAGGTGTCGGGGAGATTAGCTGCATGGACGATGGAGTTTTCCCAATTCTTCATTGAATATCATCCCCGAACCGCCATCAAAGGTCAAGCCTTGGCTGATTTTGTAGTTGAATGCTCGTTTTTCGAAGCTGATGAAGCTGTGACCGAAGCTGAAGGATCAGATAGAACAGTTGCAGTTCTTCAGCAGAAGCAGAGCTCGTGGACGTTGTATGCAGATGGGTCTTCTACTGCGGACATCAGTGGAGCAGGGATTATTCTGATGAGTCCGGAGGGATTCAAGGTGCAACAGGCCATCAGATTTCATTTTAAAGCGACGAACAATGAAGCTGAGTATGAAGCGGTACTCGCAGGATTACGACTGACAAAGAGTCTTGAAGTACAGAAAATAGTCATCTTCAGTGATTCTCGGTTAGTCGTTAAGCAACTCTCTGGGGATTATGAAGCTCGAGGACCAGGAATGATTAAATACTTAGCAGAAGTGAAAGAACGGCTTCAGTATTTCCAGTCCTATGAATTTCAGGGAGTCGAGCGTAATAACAATTCCATTGCTGATGCACTCTCCAAACTAGCCACTACGGATGTTAACATCTTCGATGGATCGGTTTACTTAGAAATTTTGCAACATCTTAGTATTCAGCATTTATCGGTGATGTGCGTCGACCGAACCAACTGCTGGTTGACTCCATATCTGGAGTATCTGGCGGATGGCGTCTTACCTTCGGATCAGATGCTAGCCAAGAAGATCAGATACAAGAGTGCTAATTTTGTTCTGATTGATGGGGATCTGTTCCGAAGAGCTTTCTCGTCCCCACTACTGAAATGTTTGACTCCATCCAAAGCTGAATATGCTCTACGGGAGGTACATGAGGGCATCTGTGGCGACCATATGGCTGCTAAGTCCTTAGCCTACAACGTACTCCGTCAGGGATACTACTGGCCCACCATCTTCAAGGAAGCAACTGAATACGTCAAGAAGTGCGAGAAGTGTCAACTCAACAGTCCGATACCACATCAGCCACCAGAAGAGCTATACTCGATCTTATCTCCTATACCCTTCGCTGTCTAGGGGGTTGATATACTGGGTCCGCTGCCGAAAGCAAAAGGTCAAGTCAGTTTTGTTATAGTTTTCATCGACTACATGACCAAGTGGGTAGAAGCAAAACCACTTAGGTTAATAACGGAACAGGAATGCTTGAAGTTTTTAAAGGAATCAGTAGTATTTCGTTTCGGAATTCCTAAGGTGGTACTATCAGACAATGGGCGCCAATTTGTGGGATCAAAATTTGAGGCATTTTTGACAGAATTGGGGGTCCAACATAGAAAGACGTAAGTGGCCCATCCTCAGTCAAATGGGCAAGTTGAGGTGACCAATAGGACGCTGCTGAATGGGATCAAGCGCAGATTGGACGAAGCCAAGGGAAGATGGCCAGAAGAGCTGCTCAGTGTGTTATGGGCCTATCGGACTACTCCAAGGACTACAACAGGGGATTCACCTTTCAGACTGGCCTATGGTATTGATGCCTTAGTCCCAGTTGAAATCGGATCTCCAAGTCTTCGAGTTAGTCAATTTAAAGAGATCTACAATGAAGAAGGGCTGAGAGCCAATCTTGATCGGCTTGAAGAAGTCAGAGAAACGGCTTTAATCAAATTGGCGGCCTATCAGCGAAGAGTGGCCAAGCATTATAATAAGGGGGTAAAGCTTCGCAGATTCGAAGTAGGAGATTTTGTCCTCAGAGAAGCCAAAGCGTCTACACCTCAGAATCTGGGAAAGTTGATGTCGAACTGAGAAGGACCATATGAAGTCATTGAAGTTCCAAAGTCGGGGACTTACCGGCTAAAGGCATTGAATGGGTCAGAAATTAAAAACACTTGGCACGCCGGCAGACTTAGGAAATACTTTCAGTAAAAATAGTGTCAGCACATCGGCAGTCTGTAAATATTTACATCATCAATGAAATTTCTCTTTTTTCTCAAAAATCTTTTCTTCGTTGCTGATCAGTTCGATGGTGTAAGGAGGTTCGGGAGGACTCGCTGACCATTCGATGGCAGCCTCAACGGCAGGTGGACCTATTGGGTTTGTCAGGCCCCGCGTGGTAGGCAAACGCCATACTTTAGACGTTGTCAGGCCCTGCGTGGTAGGCAATTGTCGACACTTAGACCTTGTCAGGCCCTTCGTGGTAGGCAAGTGTCATCCTTAAGATGTTGTCAGGCCCTGCGTGGTAGGCAATTGTCGACACTTAGACCTTGTCAGGCCCTGCGTGGTAGGCAAGTGTCATCCTTAAGACGTTGTCAGGCCCTGCGTGGTAGGCAATTGTCGACACTTGGACCTTGTCAGGCCCTTCGTGGTAGGCAAGTGTCATCTTTAAGACGTTGTCAGGCCCTGCGTGGTAGGCAATTGTCGACACTTATACCTTATCAAGCCCTTCGGGGTAGGCGAGCATCATCCTTCAGACTTCGTCAAGACCTTCGAGGTAGACGAATGTCATCTTTTGGTTTTGTTAGGCCTTTTGGGGTAAACAAATTCCCAATGAAGCAGATCCGCCTCGCACTTCGGTAACTAAATAAGCAACCCTTTACTTTATTACCTAAAATTTTCCTAACTGTCGAGTTCGGAATGCCTCACTCTTTAACTTCATCTTATCTGTTATATGACATGCTTAGTTGTTAATTAACAGTTCGAAGTTCAATCCATGAAAAGTTTATATATGTTTCCAGTTGAATTAATATTGAAGTATTAGCAGAAAATAAATGCACAGAAGTCATAAGGGAGAAGACCACTTTTCATTAATATTTAATTTAATTACAAGATTAGAAAACTTTTACACAAATTCTACAAAATTTTCACAAATATTCTTAAATAAAACTAAGAAAAAACAAAAGCACTCGCTTCAGGCATCGTCCTCGTCATCTGAAGGGTCGAGCAAGGATGGATCCACATTGGCTTTGATCAACTTCTCCTTGCCACGACTTCGGCATAGCTCATAGCTCTCAGTATATATCTTCATGATCTCCCCGTTGATTTCATCCGAGTTCCAATACTCCTCACAAATTTACTTCCTAAGGTCATCGGTTAAGGGGGGCCCAAGATCCCGAAGAGCCTTGAGTTCTCGGATTTCCTCTTCAAGCTTCTGGAGCCTATTCAGATGACGAGTTTCTGTTAATTCCAGACTCTGGATCGTCTTGGTCAAAATCTTAGCATCAGCCTTCAGCTCTTCGATCTTCTCCATCCTTATTTCGCTCCTCTGAACCAAGTCAATATTCATTTTGACGATCTCCTCGTACTGAGCTTTAGTTGACTTTAGTTCTTCATTGGAGGTCTTCGCGTCTTCTTTGGCTTGGTCCAGCTCTTTTCGGAGGCCTTCATTCGTATGCAAAACGCTTTCGCGTTGAGTCCTTTCCTTAGCCAGAGCCGACTTCAAGACGGCGTTCTTCTTCCTCAAGGCCTCTTCTTCAGATTCAGCATTGATAGACCTTGGACGCAGACGCCCGAATACAACATTGGCATATACATAACCAGCATTATTTGATCAATTTCAGATGCATAAGTATGAAGGTAAATACAGAAAGACAGGAGAGAACTATTTACCTTCGCCAGGTAGCTCATACCTTCGCTGAGCAAATCCCCATTCAAACTGTTCCCAAATCGATGGTCGTCAGTTTCGCAGACGAAAGTGTCAAACAGTTGGAAAGGGAAGTTGGCATTGAACCGAGGCCACATGGTCGGAGAAGCCATAGCGTCCTGCTGAAATTCAGAAGTCGGCTGCCTTGGGGGAGAGGACATGGACTGATTATGAATTGGCGAAGAGTTCGCATGTGTATTTTCTGGCACAGAAGAGCGAACAGGAGGAGGTTCGGAGACTGATGAAGGAGCAGGGGATGAACCTGGATGGCCATCTGACGGTTGTTTCCTTTTTCGGGATAAGATGGAAACAGATTCAACCCGCCCTTCACCAGGTGTTTGAGTTTCAGTTGGGGCCGACGGAGGAGTGGAAGCCGAAGATGGAGGAACCCGAAGCTCATCGGCAGTCAAAGGTGTGATCTTCGTCCTCACCTTCTTGGCACGAAGAATCTTCGCCCGATCATGTATAGGTATGTCAAACAAGCTCCTCCTGATCGGGGCTGGTTCGGAAGGTGCGGAGCTGGGATGAGATGAAGGGGCCGCTTGTGGAACCGCTTCGGGGATTGTTTCCGGGTCACTTTCGGGATTTGTCTCCGGATGAATAGATTTAGACCTCTTGGCAGCTCTTTTTCTTCGGCGAGGTCTGAGGGATTCTTTGGGGACGATTGGTTCGTCATTATGGGGTTCTTCGTCCCGAAGAGAAAAAGTTGATGGCTCGGTGACTAGAGGATCGGCTCGGGAAGATTCTTCGGTCGGAAGCTCTTCATTCGCATCAATAATCTTCCCTGCCAGAAAGTCCTCCAGTTTTTTTACTTCCGTAGAAGTTGGCCTGATCAGAGACACTGCAGAAAACCATACATCAGAACCCATGTCACTTAAATATCTCAAAAAACTATGTTGCAAAGTTGTTCGAAACTTACATTTATGATCATACAGCCAGGCTTGCTTGGTCAGAAGAGAAAAACTCTATTCCTTCGGAGGAATCTTCTTCAACATATCAGCCATCTCCTTCACGCGCTCTTCGGGATATCTCCGAAGTCAGCAGAGATCCGGTCAGAGGTACTCCAATCTGGAAGAGAAGAGATCTCGGGTCCCGTAACAAAAAACTATTTCTCATGCCAACCCTTGTTGCTTGAAGGGGTATCCATCAGAGGCCTCTTCTCAAATTTGGAGTTGGGTCAAGGAGATTGTTTGCTCAACATTTTGAAACCTCGTTCTCGGGACCTACCGGCTGAGAAGAGGGTGAAGAAGATGTCAACAGAGGGGGGGATCCCTAGCTCGTGACAGAAGGCAATGAATGCCAAGATGTGGATATAGGAATTAGGGACCAGATGGGCAAAACCCACCCCTATGAACCCTAGGAGGGTAATAACAAAGGCGTGAAGAGGTAGACGAATCCCCTTTTCAAGGAAAGTGGCTGGCATAGCGACCCAACCATCTGGTCGCTGATACATACGTTCCTCAGGGGCCGGAGCCCTTATAGCATACATATCCGGAATCTGGTAACGAGTCCGGAGGAAACATATCTGAGATTCCGTAACATTCGAGTGGATGTTGGCATGAGGAAACTGTTCCCCATCCTTAAAGAAGTCGGAAGGAGACATAGAAGGGATTTGGGGATTTGAGCTTGAACCCTCCTGGTTAGGGTTTGGATTGGGAGAGACGGTGTTAACAGGGGTCACACGAAGGGGGGAATTTTTGCTAGAGCTCCCAGTCACCATTGTTGGAGTTTTGTAGAGCAAAGAGAGAATTTTTGGGAAGGAGAAGAAAGCTCAAAGATTCAAAATTCAAATTAGCAGGTAAACCTATCGAAATGGGTAAAGTTTATCCTTTATACTGACGGTCGCACGATGTACGAGGCCGGCACATTAAATGTTAGTAATGATGAGAATTCGAAGGGGAAACGTCCGGATCAAGTCTTAGATATTCTGTCAAATTGGGCCTCTCTGCTGGACTTCCGGTTTCTTAGGCCATTTGTTTCAAATTCAGTCCTTCATTGACTGGACCTTTTACACTAAACATTCAGTCGTCCCCTATCTCATCTTATGGACCAAATTAGGTACGTCTCCACTACCCCCTGTTATCGACCTTTATCAAATTCCAATATCATGGGCCATTTATAGTTTCATATTAAACCTCCTGTTTAATAAGAAACTAGGGGGCAATGTTAAGTCATGATATTTCTCCTATTGGGCTGAATGGATTGGGCCTACTTATTCTGATTAGTCCATTAAGTCTTCATTAAGGGTTGATAACATAATTGGGCCTAGTCATCATATTATTTCTGTTTAACCATGTAAGATCGGGTCGGGTCGTTGAGTTAACTCATTGGATCATTTAATATCTATTACTTTGACTTGTAATGATGAAAAAGCATGACAGTTGACTAAGGCACCTGCCATGCATTATGTGGATGGGATTATAGCCGGCCGGCGATATAAACAGTGGCAAAAAGTAGTGAGTAGACTACAAACAGACGGCAGGATCCATCAGATCACGCGGGCTACGTCAGATGTAGTGGGTGGCACAGTAAACCAGACAAAAGAGTATAACCTATCAACCAAGTCTTCACAACCAGGTACGTGAACATTCATACACACACAACAGAACTATTATCTCTCTCAATACACTAGACATAACATTCCTCCGTTATTAACCTTGCGAACACGCATACTTACTCTCACGCCTGAGCTATCCCCCGGCGGTCCGGCCGTCAAGCTTGTGGTGTTTGTCGTGTTTACTGTGCAGGATCAGGGCGTCTTAAGTGATTAGGACGTTGGAGAAGATCTTGGCGTTAACACTTAATTTAAAGAGCAATAATATCCAAGAATTTTTGTTTTCCATCTCATGTAAACTACCTTTCCAAAATAAACAAAGAAAGGACTACAGATTCATTTGTCTAGACAAGTTCGGGAATCCCATATCAACTAAAGTCGTTGCCTATGTATAGTATGAATTATCAAACATGAAACCTTAGATAATCACAATTTTTTCAAGTCAGATAATAAAATTCTTTGAAACTTTAAGCACTGGATATATATATAACTCTGTTTTGTAGTTTTCAAATAATGAATCATGTGTCCTGTCCTAATTTGTTATGTACTTCCTAGATGTTATTCTGCTAATCATCAGTTTAACCAATTTTTTGTTTCTAGTGTGGACCACTGTGGTGCTAATATGGTTGATGGCTAAAGAATTTGGGAAGTGTATCAAAAAACTAAATCATACTATTGTTGAACAAAGGGATGAATGCGTATTTGTAAGTAGAGCAAAGCATACCATACATTATTACTTGCCGAAACTGTAAAAAATGAAACATAAACATAATATTCACAAGTTTTACACACTTCAAACTGTTACTTACTGAAACTGTACAAATTGATACATAACAGAATATTAACAAATTATACACACTTCAAACTACATAAACTTGCATTTTAAGTTCAATTTATACACACAATACAACAACAAATCCTTCTTTATGTAGTTGGGTAATTTGTTAAGCATTTTAAACATGGTTTACAAATCAATTTTATTTGAATAAAAGATGCCGACCCACAAAAAAGTAATAAACGGACTGTCCTGGAATTTTTTTACCTGCACTAACTCTCCATCTTATATGCTAATATTCATGGCTAAATAATGTTTCCATACTGTAAGACCTAAGAAAGAAAATGAAATGTGAAGATAATATTCTCTCACTTGCTCTCCTCACTAATCTTTTGGAATCTCATATTCTCCATGGTAATCAGACAAGGAAATATGAATTTCTTAGCATTTTATCTTTCCAAAACCCACAACAAATGGAGACCTAAGATAAACTAGATTTACAGTATATGAATAAAACAAGATTGATATTTGACATCACTTCAAAAAAATACCGACAGGATTTCATTTAATTATGGCTGCCCACCACTCTAAAATGATGCATTATGTTAATGCCTAATCAAGAGCAAGTACAACCTATGTCATACTGAAATTTGAAAACAATAATAGAATAAGATAGAATGCAACAAGTAGCAAAAGCCAAATCTAGCTAAAAAACATTTATCAAGAAATTGTATAAACCATGTAAAGTTGTAAACTTAAAAACAATAATGTAACTAAGATATTAGAACAAGCGAATTCCACAAAATAGACCAAAAAGGGAACTTAACAATTCACTTATCACTTCTTCAGTATAAAATTATTTTACACAATAACTAACAACAATTGATAGTACTCTTTAAAATCGTCTCTCTTGGCATGGAAAAAGTATAGGTCATATAATAACATTCTAAAATAAAGATATTCAGTTGAAATAATAGGGGTTACCAGAAACGTTAACCAGCTGATGCTCAGGAATGGATTCATGAACATAGGTTAATCACAAAATCAATGTACAGAACAATCATTTTGATAATTACATTTCAACGTAAAATCAACAACAATAAAGGTCCAGTTTGAGTCACAACCATATCTAATCAATACGATCAAAGCTAAAAAATTACAAATACATATAATCATTCTTCCATTTAGATATGCCCCAAATATTAAAAAATAGAAGCCCTAGAATAAAAAATGTAGAGAAATTAAAATAGAAACAAAGAGATAGATAGAGAGAAATGAAAAACCTGATTGAATTTGGTTTGGAGGTTGTAGTTGACTTCATCGAAGGCATGACAGAGGGAGGAGAACTCCTTGCGAGCTTCATTGGAGATGAGCATCTTCGCCATTCCCAAGGAGAAAAGGAGCAACAAATTTTTCCAAGGGCTTGATGAGCTCCGAATTCGATCTTCATAATCGAGATATTGATACCTAGCCGCATGTTCGTTAATTCATTTTGTTCACCCGTGAAGATTTTAAATAGTGCTATGTCATTCTAATATAAATAGGATGCTTAGTTAACAAATGAAAATCACACCAGAATTGGAGAATTCTCCTTCTATAATATTGTGCGTATTTCTTTTGAGTATAAAGATATTTTGAGTGTAGCAAATAGTGTAAGTTTTCCTCAAGAGTATATCTGCTATACCAGTCAAATTTAGTCTCCTACTAAGGTAAGGGATATTATTTTCGTTCAATATTCGTAATAAATATTATTTTCTTCCATACTCTATAGTATGTGAGTAATATTATCCTACAAAAAAAACAGGTCATTGGCGAAGGACTCATTAGCGACGGCGTTACCCCCGTCGGTAATAAGGTCATTGGTGACGGCTAAGCCGTCGATAATGAGTCCCGTCGAGAATGACCCTTCCTGGGCCTAAATTTGGTAGGAATTTTTTCGCGCGCGTGGGAAAAAGTCATAGGCGACGGCCTTGCCGTCGGTAGTGAGTCAATCCTTATTGTCGTCGAGAATAAGGTTCTTTTTAATCCCTAAAATTCATTTTTATTTTTCTACTTTCTATTCTCTTTCTCCCGCTCGATCTTGGTTCTTTCCCTCTGCACCTCTGTACCTCTGCAGTCGCCTGTGTACATCGTCGTCGTCGCATGTTCACCATTGTCGTCGTCGCCATCTCCCTCATCCTTTGCCATCTGCCTCCCCATCTTGCTTTCTATCCCACTTGGGTCTGTCCCTCTTGGTTCTGCTGCTCCCTTTCTGGTTCTGTCCTTCTCCGTTCGCCTTTGCAGTCGCCTGTCCATCTTAGTTCTGCTGGTTCAATTAGTAAGTTGATTTTTTTTATTCTTAGGCTTTAATTTGTAAGTTCCAATTTATTTATGTTAGGGTTTAATTTGGGTCTTCAATACATTTATGTTATCAGGCTTCTATTATTGTCTTTGCTGCTAAGTAGTATATATTTTACCCTTTTTTGAGCATTATCCATCTCTATTATGTGTTAGCTTAATTACAGTACTAGTGTAGAAATTATGTGTTAGCAATTTGTAATTTGTGCTGTGTAAAATAGTTCTGCAATTTGTAATGTCTTTGAGGCTTTGGTGACTTATTGACATATGTTTATAGTGGTAAAATGAGGCCGTTTCTGAAGCTTAATGTAAACTTCATGATTTCTCAAATAGAAAAGACATCAATTATGGTTAAGTAGCAATTTATTAGCAGTTTGTTAGAAAAGCAGAAACTGTATTGTATTTTTGCTGTAAAAAAGGTAAATGGGAAAGGTGAAATTTTATTACCTTTTTTGTTCTAGAAAGTAAAGGAAGTATTTTGAAATGTGACCTATATATAGAATGTTAACTTAAGCTCTAATGAAAATGTTTTACAATTTTGGCATCCTATTGTTGGTGCATTAGAGCTTCCGAGCATTACCCTGCTATTCAAAATTATAACTTGATCAACTTGTTATATATAGTTACTATTGTTTGCCTCAATTGTCTCAACTGTGATAGTGTGATGGCAAAGTCTTATTGGACATGACTTATCAATTATAAAATAAAGACTAATTCGAATTAACCAACAAAAGCTTTTCAACTTTTGCATTGACCTTGAATTAGTTATAGTTATGGCTTGCAATGAGATCCTCTGCTATCTAGTTTGAATATTACAAATAGTTCTTTCTTGAAAAGTTTCACCTCTTTCATTAATTACAAAGTCACCTACTAGACCTTACGACCATCGTTTAAAGCACTTACAAGCATTAGTTGTTTCTCTCATGTTTTTTGTTTATCATATTTATGAATAACTATTCTCTATATAATGTGTTTGCTTTTAGTTTTTCTATTTTTATTTTTTTCAATTGGTGTCTAAATCTTTGCATGTGGTTTCTTGGTAATTTGAGTTGTTTATTTTCTTTTCTTTGTATCATATTCAAGTTTAAGAAAGTGATTTAGTATCTTTCAATGGCAGATTTACAATATCCAGGTTATTTCTATTGCATTTGATTTGCCCTTTTTTATTGTAGTGTTTGACTAGCTGTAAACTTGTTTTAGGATCTGTTGTTTGTTTTCCTTTTCCTAGTTGATTCGATATTGCCTTAACCATATTCAAATTCTCAATTTATTTGTTTTTTTCCTATTCTCAATTCTCAAATTCAAATGTGCATATTTTCATATAGTTTAGGAAGCTTAGAAACTCCTTTGAGATTCACTTAGTAGGAGTGAATCTCAAATAGTCCCTGTTTTGGGACTGTTCTTATATGTTTCAATCTCACTTAGGTCGGTGTTAACGACTTGAGCACGTCTTTATATTTTTGAATTTTTGGTCAGTATATATCTCTTGACGTTCTTCGGGTGCATATTTAGACTACGATGTGTTAGTCTATTTCGTGTACTTGATGACCATGGGGAGGTGCTGCCGAAATTTCTGAAAAATTTAAAGATGTGTTCAAGTTGTTGGCATCAGTGAAGCGACACATCCGGGAATGGGATAGAAGCCTGACATGTTAGAGTGCGAGATGAAGTTAGGAAACTCATAAGCTTGCATATACATTAACTTGGAGACTTGATTGTGTTTGTCTAACTTTCCATATATATAGCAGACAGTTGTCCAAGATGTCTGTTGATCGAAGTTGGATGGAACGTAGGGTAGCCACTGATAAGAGTGGGCTTAGCTCTGAGTACCGTAGTGGGGTTGAACAGTTTCTCAATTTCGCGTTTGAGCAAGTCAGCGGTGATGAGATTAGATGTCCTTGTAAGAGGTGTGTGAATGAAGTGTGGAAGGAAAGGAGTGATGTCATATGCGACTTATTTGCATATGGGTTCAAGTAGGGTTATACAACATGGATCTATCATGGGAAAACCTGTTTGGATGAACATGAATCAGAACTGGAATCTAGAGGTGACAAAACCTTTGACTGTACTAACATGATAGTCGAAGTTGCTGGTTCATACTTCCGGTGGAATACAGACAGGGAAGATCTGTGGCTGTGGTAGATGCTAGTGGTAGAACAAAGGACAACAACAAGTCGAGGCTTGATTTGGTAGAAATGAACATTAGGGAAGATCTGTAGCCGTATCAGGAGGGTAGTAAGACGGTAACGCCTAAAGCTGAATATACTTTGACCAGTGAACAATTGATATTGATATGTAATTGGATCAGTGGACTGAAGCTCCCAGATGGATATTCTTCGAATATAGCAAGGTATTGTAAAGTCGAAGAGTTGAAGTTTTAGGGTCTCAAAACTCATGATTGTCGCATATTCATGCATAAGTTGATCCCTGTGGCATTTATCGACTTGTTACAGAAACGTGTGGTTGAAGCACTGACAGAGCTTTCTAATTTCTTCAGAGATCTATGCTTGACGGAGCTTCAGCTCAAAGACATAGATAAAATGGAGATGCAGATAGTGGAAATAATGTGCAAGTTAGAAATGATCTTTCCCCCATCATTTTTTGATTCAATGGAGCATTTGCCTATTCACTTGCCATACGAAGCTAAGTTTGGCGGTCCCATACAATATAGATGGATGTATCCATTCGAGAGGTAATGACATTAATGTTTTTAATACGGTAAAATGTTCATTCTTTTTTGTTAATCTATATATCACATAAGTATATCCGACGTCTAAAGCAAAAGGTGAAGAATAGAGCCCGTGTAGAGGGGTCAATTGCTGAAAGTTATGTTATGGAGGAACTTGTTAATTTTTGCTCGTTGTACTTTGAGCCGAATGTTCAGATGAAGCACAATCGCTTACGTCAGAATCAGGCTGTTGCGCACGAGGAAAATGGAGAATTAACGGCCTTTAGTCATCCTGTACGCCCATTCAGTGGTAAAAAAAAGGATATTCTTGACCGATAGTGAGTATGCAGCTGCCATATTGTATGCACTTGTCAACATGAATGAAGTATCACCATACATTAAGTAAGTAGTCATAACTATATATGTCTGGTGTAATTGTGTCAAGTTCCTTTACAAACACATTGAGTATATAACTGTGCTGCAGTCAATATGATGCTGAAGTACGTGAAGCTAATCCAAGTATATCGGACGGGGATTTGTAAAATTTGAGAAATGGAGAATTTGTGCAATGTTTTAAAGATCATGTAAGTCTAACCTTTACAAGTTCAATGAATCTACCATCATAGATATATTCTTATGGCGTAATTAACTTTAGAATATGTTGTGTTAATGTACATTAGGTCCTCACAGATGAGTTAGCTGACAATCGGTTAAAGCTTATAGTCGATGGCCCTGAAAGATCTGTAGATACTTATACATGGTGCATTGTCAACAGTTACAGATTTAAGTGTTGCGATATTGGGGAAGTTGCTTCTACTGATTCTAGTGTTGTGGTGAAAGGTAGTTGCTACGATAACATTTGGGATGACTGGTATGGACGATTTCTAGAAGTTATCGTGCTCAAATATTGGGGTCATAAAGAATTAGTTTGCTTCAATTATCATTGGTTTGATGTTGAGAATGGATTTAAAGTAGATAAAAAATCAGGACGGGTGACTGTTAACGTTAAGTCAAAACTAAGACTGATGAGTGGTATGGACGAGCCTTTTATTTTAGCAAGTCAAGCAACACAGGTGTACTACGCGCGGAGTGTTAAGACCCCTGCAAGCCCATGACATGCTGTTATAACCACCAGTGCCCGTGGTTTTCAAGGCACAACTCCTCGTCCAGACGATGAACCTTTACAAGTCGAGTCTACCAGTGTCACACCTACTGATGTAACAATTATTAGTGAGTCTAGTGAAGAAGAGGATGATGTTGTCGCTGTCGAAAGTAAAGACGATATTGTTGAGGATGTAGATATAATTGAAAAAATCACTTAAAATCGTTGAGGACAACGAAGATGGTGATGACAACGATAGTGAAGATCTATTGCTCGAAGATGACGATTCTGATATTAATGGCTTTGACGATATAAATGATTAAGAGTATGTACTCTTTGTGTTAGTTATATTCAAATGTAATAGTTTGTAGTAGTGCAATCATTATCTTCAACTTATATTAATCTACTAAAGGTGTTACTATTTATGCTGTATCCTTTTAGGTTATTATTTATGTTGCATTCTTTTAGTTGTATCTGTATGTTATCCTCTTTATTTTTGTGCTCAAATATAGTATTTACGAACGTTTAATAATATTTTTTTTTATGATTTGACAGTATACATACATATGGCGCGCACACCACATGGCGATCGTGGTGGGCGTGCAGGTCATGGGGGCCGTGACGATTCTATGCGTGATGATCAGGCCGGATCGTCAGGTATAATTACATATTTTATTGGGATACATATTATTATTATTATTTTTATATTGTATTAACATTATATTCGTTTATATAAATATTGATGTATTTCACTACATAGGTGATCGATGTAGACGTCGCTTTACATGTCGTGTTGGGACTCATAGGTAATTAATTTCATAATCCTATATAGTATTACTATAACATAAGTATTTAGTTCTTATATATTCTTTGTAATTTGTAATGTATTAATTTCAATTGTAGTATCCTTGACGCCACGCCAAGGAACACGTTGTTTGGGATCGTCCGCAACCGATTCTCAAGACCATGGATGAGGTGGGCGGATGTGGATGACCGCACACGGCAGCTGATTATTGCTGAGTTTAGGGTAGGATGCATGTTAATCATTCATATGCTAGTTTTATATTCCATTTGAATATACTGTTAACTCTTTGATTTATGTTGTCTACTAAGCTTCTTAATGTGTAATGTGCAGAGATATTATAGTTTTGAGGACGGGCAGGAAGCCCATGGCATGACTGTTCTGCACAGATACCTAGAGATGAATTGGCACAAGTGGGTCTACGATTGGAAGAAGAAGGCCCAGACGAAGATGGCTGATGGACAGACACTTAAGGATGTCCGACCAGATTTCATATCTGCTGCAGTGTGGGACCAGATGTGTAGCATTTGGGACGGCAATGCCTTCAAGAAGATGTCGGCACAGTGTTCAGCTCGACAGCAGAGTCGTCTCCCACACTGCACTGGGTCTTAGTCGTACGACCTGTACCGGGAGAGACTCGAGGTGAGTTTAAAGCATGCACCCTCCCGCTTAGAGTTTTGGTGGTGCGCCCACCAAAAGAAAGGTGACGGTGGTTATATCTCACCTGAGGCAGAACGCATTGCTGTAAGTTATGTAATCATCTTATTTAGTATGTATTTAAAATTTGGATATTCTTTTGTATTATTTCATTTTATTCTTTGTGTATCATCTACTAATGTATTTATTTTCAGCGATGGTTCGAGGATCTTGCAGTGGTCCGAAGCAGCCAGGAGGTGACACTCTAGTAAACGAGTCTACGCGTGCCAATGAGGAGATAAAGGACTAGCTGCAGGCTACAGGGGGGCCGAAGAAGGGTAGAGTTGTGGGCATTCCCCATGTCCCTGCTTACACCCTAGTCCCTGCTGCGAGATCTCGGCGGCGCCCACCCACTGGAGGTAGTGGTGCGAGTGGATCAGGTGCCGGCCCTTCATTATCTGATGACTTCTTCCAGCGGATCATAGAGGGGTGCATGGCGAGCGGTGTTATGTAGTCAGGCGCACCATCACGCGATCAGATCTACCAGCTGGCTCAGGAGGTTGTCCACGGCTCTATAGATCCTACAGCCGCCGTTGATGACCTCATGGGTGTAGTACGGGAGGAGGCCATCCGTGTATGTGCAGTTGTCTTGGCCAACATCTTCCCACCACATATTCGACAGGTAAAAACAATTAAATTCTGTATTTCTTTACTTAATTTATGTAATTTATAATTATAATTTGTAATTATATTTGGATGACACGCAAACACACACATAGCACCACGTTGGTAATAAACATGCGTTAGAACTTACAGGACTCGATTCCGACATACGGAGACCGAGTTATCGTCCAGTGTGCAAAACTCGCCAACACTTAGGCAAAAAGCCGAAAAAGAGGTCAAAACCCGCACCGGTCGTTCAAATGACACGCAAACACACACATAGCACCGCGTAGATAATAGACACGCGTTAGAACTTACGGGACTCAATTCCGACATACGGAGACCGAGTTATCGCCCAGTTTGCAAAACTCGCCAACACTTAGGCAAAAAGCTAAAAATGAGGTCAAAACCCGCACCGGTCGTCCGAATGACATGTAAACACACACATAGCACCGCGTAGGTAATAGAGACGCTTTAGAACTTACGGGACTCGATTCCGACATACGGAGACCGAGTTATCGCCCAGTTTGCAAAACTCGCCAACACTTAGGCAAAAAGTCAAAAATGAGGTCAAAATCCGCACCGGCAGTTTGAATGACACGCAAAAACACACATAGCACCGCATAGGTAATAGACATGCATTAGAACTTACGGGACTCGATTCCGATATACGGAGACCGAGTTATCGCCCAATTTGCAAAACTCACCAACACTTAGGCAAAAAGCCAAAAATGAGGTCAAAACCCACATCGGCCGTCCGAATAACACACAAAAACACACATAGCACCGCGTAGGTAATAGACACACATTAGAACTTACGGGACTCAATTTCGACATACAGAGACCGAGTTATCACCCAGTTTATAAAACTCGCCAACACTTAGGCAAAAAGCCGAAAATGAGGTCAAAACCCGCACCGACCGTTCGAATGACACGCAAACACACATAGCACCACGTAGCTAATAGACACGCGTTAGAACTTACGGGACTCGATTCCGACATACGAAGACTGAGTTATCGCCCAGTTTGCAAAACTCGCCAACACTTAGGCAAAAAGTCAAAAATGAGGTCAAAACCCGCACCGACCGTCCGAATGACACGTAAACACACACATAGCACTGCGTAGGTAATAGACACGCGTTAGAATTTACGAAACTCGATTCCGACATACAGATACCAAGTTATCGCCCAGTTTGTAAAACTCGCCAAAACTTGTAGAACTCAAACTAAAATAATTTAAATATGCTCTATTTTGGACTTCGTTATTAATATTTTAATTTTGTAGGGGCTTGTTGATGAGACTCGTGGGGGGTAGAGATGGCGGCACAGGCGATGCCCGTGGAGGAGATGGTGATGATCGTCGGGCTGATGCTAATGAGACTATGGAGGATGAGACCGGAGGTGGGACCGACGATGGGACCGGAGGCGATGGCACAGAGATTCCTGATCTTGGGCAGTAGTTAGTTTTCAAGTATATTTTGACTTTCATGTATGTATTTAGCTTTTGAGTTATACAGACTTGAGTTTGGTATCTAATTATATTGATTGTTAATAGTAAAAGATATGATTGTTATTGATATGCGTACATTGTCATTATTTGTTTTTCTTTAGTCTATAACAAGTAAAATGTATATTTAAATGAACAGGGGACTTTTGCAATTTTAGTAAAAAAAAATTGGAGGTGGGTAATTGACAACGGGGGCATTGATGACGGGGTCCCGTCGGCAATGACCTATAGCGACGAATCCAGAACTAAATTAAATAAAGGTAATTGGCGACGGGGATAGACTCATTGGCGACGACTATGCCGTCGACAATGACTGAATTATTAAAATTTAAGAATGGTTAATACCGTCGGCCTGTCCGTCGCTGTGGCCGTCGCTAATGATATAGTACCGACGACAAGCCGTCGGCAATGAACAGTTGTTTGACATGATCATGACCACTGGTGATATAAACGAATATCCTTAGCTCGTAGTGCATAGATAATTTGTTGATTTAAAACATTTATTGATTGTTGTTACATGGATAAAGTATTATGATGGACTTTTAAATCATAGAAGATAGTAGACTTTACGCTCTACTTGACTCTTCTAATGAATTGCTTATTCCGCTACAGTTATTGATTTAAAACTTGTTGTCTATTGTATTTTATCGGATTTTTCCATGTTGAGTACTAAGGATAATTTATTCTACATTATCTTAGTAATAATATTCTTTATTGGGCTAGTTAAGCTCACCCTTTTCTTTCATTGTTCTCTTTAGGAAATGAGAATATAGCTGGGACTAGTCGGGGAATGGAGTGATGGTCCAAGATGGTTGCTATAGTAGTCCTCACTATTCTATAAAATAGTGTGATAATAATTGTAATGAGAAATTTTTTGAGTTTGGATATTATCTACGAGACAATATTTGTATTAAAACTCACAGCTTATGTTTTGTCGTATTTTACATGACAATTAATAATTGTATAAATGAAATTTTTATTTAAATTCTATACCATGTATTTGACGACTCAGAATGGATTGTATGAACCTATTTTGGGGTCGTCACAATATTGTTGCACTAGTACATTTTTTGTAAAGTTTTAGTTTTAGTATATCATATGTTTACATATAATATACGAGCATATTTTGTAGGAGGCTTAGTCTCATGGTCAGCCTATACATTAGTTAGATGTATATGTGGTCATCCACAATGATTTGCCTGAGGTTAACCACATAGCGGTACTTTGAAATTTTTACAAATTTTTACGTCATTCTTAAACATTTTACATTTATTTTTAACTATTTAATTTTTAACCTGCTGATATGACACTTATAAGAGCCTACTAAATGAGTGTTATCGTGAAGGCACCCCGCAGCCGCTGATTGATAAAGAATTATGTGGTAGAGCATCGATTATAAAGAAGAACTATGTCAAAGGCAAAGACAACGACGACCGACTATCAGTGGCACAAGCAGCACTACTAGTCAGTCTACTCAGTCCTTGTGTCATCCGACACCGCACACACATGTTGCTTGTTTGAGAGTAATATGTTAGGATCAAAATCTTTTTCTTACACTTGGCGGGCATTTGCAGTCCTGAGAAGTTAGTAGATGCAGTGGCGAGAGCAACACAACACCAGGATGAGCCAAAACAGGTAATTAATCTTATCATTGTTTAATTTTATGTTTAGCTTTACATGTTTAGTTCAACTTTACATTCAATAATACATGTTTTATTCTTTTGTTACAACCCCACTTGGACGATATTAATCTGTGAAGACATTTGTATTCCCTCTTCTCTTATTAATCTACATTAGAATTATTATTTTTACCAACATAAATGATGTACAGATGCATGTTTATATTGTACGTTATAACATTTGTATATAAATTTTACTCGGACGGTACTTGTTTATATATATGAGCACAACATGTGTGGATGTTTATATTACTGTGTTGGTTTTATTAATTTGTATATATAAATAGATATATCGATGAATTTGTATGGATGTTGGTTATTTATAGATATTGTTGTGTGTTGGGATATAAATTAGGTACAAAACAATTTCAATTTTTTGGGGAAATTATCAAAAAAACCATTTTTTTTATTTTAGTATTAGCGACCACACGCGGTCGCTAGTACCGTTTAGCGATCAAAGCTGAATATTTTTTTTAGCTATTAGCGACCACCTGCGATCATTACTACCGGTCGTTGACAAGTGGCTCCACGTCACTCTACAGGCTGACTCAGCCTGACTCAAACTGGCGACCATATTCGTCGCTACTAGCGGTAGCTGATACGTTGGTCACTGATAGTTCAAAAAATCCGTCGCCATAGTCCGACTGTGTAATATACAGTTATATGTGTATGTGTGTGTATATATATATATATAAACTACAAATAATTATATTTTACTATATTATTTAATATGTTATTTTTTGTAAGAACAACACCGGAAAGTACGTAAATTCTTTGATCCACCACCACATTGTGTTCATCTTAACGTGTGTAACTAACTATCCGTCGATTTAAACCCGTGAACATAGTTTCACTGTTGTTGGACCTATTTGGGCCTTCACACAAAAGAAATAGGAACAATTACATATTATAATACATTTATGAAAGTAATTACAAAAATCATACACTAATAAAATAATTACAAAAATATGACTTTTCATCATATATATTTACAATACTAATTCAATTAAGATTCCTTAATTTAAGGGATAAATATTAATTGGCTGACATGACAAAAAGTTTTTTTTTTTTGAATCGCGTGATAACCGCCTATCATTTGTACAGGACTATGCAGTTACCAAAACCTTTTGCACATGCTGAAACCCTTGTTCTCTCCTCTGTCGCGACTAAACGTAATCGGAGTTAAAAACTATTGTTTCCGGTGATTGTTGTTCATCTGTGTTCGTGTGTTCTTCATCTCTATCATATTTGTTTAGTTGTTCGGCATACTCGTTCAGTTGTTCTTCATTGTCGTTGTTACTCGTTACTCGTCTGGTTGATTGTCGTTGTCGTTGTTACTCGTCTGGTTCATTGTCGTTGTCGTTGTTACTCGTCTGGTTCATTGTCGTTGTTACTCGTTATTCTTCTCCATTGATCGACTCTGGTGTTTATTATTTATTCAAGTGAGTATTTTCTTATTAAGTTTAATGTATTATATATTAAAGTAATTTACTAACAGAATGGAGTATTCATTATTTTGGTTTGTGTTATTTTTATGTTTTGTATAGAATGGTTGATACAAGGAATGATACAAGTAAGAAGGATGGAAAGAGGAAAAGGATCGTGGAGGGTGATTCTGTTAAGAAATTGAAGAAGTTTGTTGTGGATAGCAAGGGGAAGGGGAAGGGAAAAGGGGAAGGGGAAGGATGTAGGTAATAAATCAAGTAAGAATGATAGTAGTTTGGTGATACATAGTGATATCAAACATTCCGTAGTGCAATTAGATTCTGATTTTGATGTCCCTGTTAAGAATGAAGCTCAAGTGCTTATCCGGAAGATAATTCCAACTCAACGAATTTTAAAGGTGTGTTAATTTAAATATTGTCATTGTTTACTGTATAAAGCTTAATTGGTTACTGCATAATGTTAATGATTAATGCTTGGTAACCACAAGATTGGTAACCACAAGATTGGTAACCAATGCATTAGACAATAACCATCATGTTGCATAAAGGTAACCAAAACTGACTTGGGTACTGTCTTATGAGTGTCTTGGTTACTGTCTAATATTGTCTTGGTTACTGCTTATGAGTGTATTGGTTACTGTCTAATGATGTCTTGGTTATTGTCTTATGATGTATTGGTTACTGTATAATGATGTCTTGGTTACTGTCTTATGGGTGTCTTGATTACTGTCTAATGATGTCTTGGTTACTGTCTTATGATGTCTTGGTTACTGTCTTATGATTTTTTGGTTACTGTCTTATGCTTTCTTGGTTACTGTCTTATGATGTCTTTATTAATGTCTAATGATATTTTGGTTACTGTCTAACCAATATATTGTCTAAAGCTGTATTGGTTACTGTGCAACATTGTATTGGTTACTGTATAATGCTGAATGAGTTACTGACTAATGCTGTTTTGGTTACTGCATAATATTTCTGACTAATGATTGGTAAGCACATGGTTGGTAACCAATGTATTAGACAGTAACCAGTATGTTGCATGAAGGTAACATGTTGTTTACTATATAATGCTGTATTGGTTACTGTCTAATGATTTATTTGTTGCTGTCTAACTATTATATTGTGTAATGCTGTCTTGGTTACTGTATTATGTGTGTCTTGTTTACTTTATTATGTATGTCTTGTTTACTATCTTATGATGTCTTGTTTACTGTCTAATGATGTTTTGGTTACTGTCTAACCAATATATTGTCTAAAGCTGTATTGGTTACTGTGCAACATTGTATTGGTTACTGTATAATGCTTAATGGGTTACTGACTAATGATATTTTGGTTACTGCATAATATTTCTGACTAATAATTGGTAAGCAAATGGTTGGTAACCAATGTATTAGACAGTAACCAACATGTTACATGAAGATAACCAAGACAGCATTAATAAGTAACCAGTTTACATTGGTTACCTTTTTGTAACATGCTGTTTACTGTATAATGCTGTCTTGGTTACTCTCTAATGATTTATTGGTTGATGTCTAATTATTATATTGTGTAATGCTGTCTTGGTTACTGTCTAATGCTAGATTGGTTATTGATTAACGATGTTTTGTTTAATGACTAAAGCTATATTGGTTAATTGTCTATGTTGTTTTGGTTACTATCATATGATTGGTTGGTTAACTTTGTAAATATGATTTTTTTTACTTGCAGTTATGGGATCTTTATTACGAGGAATGGAACAAAAAATTCAACGGAAAAGTGATATATTGGTGCGACATGGAAGTCCCCAGTATAATTGCAAAAAAATTGAATAAGAGTCAGCTGGATAAATTTAAGGCAACATATTTTGGTAATTTTCTTGAGTTTGGTGAGCACCAAATGTATTCCCAGATTATTCACCACGCTCTTGTGAGGGAGGTTTACCAGAGGGATGACGGTGAAATGTGGTTTTTGTTCGGAGAGAAAAGGGCCAGGTTCGGTTTGCCTGAGTTTTGTATGATATCTGGGTTGAGATGGAAAGGCGAGGATGATATAACTCCATATAAAGGTGTGGAGAATATGCTTATTGGTAAGTTTTTTGGTGACGAAACTGTGACACGTAGTAGTATAGGTAGGATATATAGGAAGGCAGTTTTTGATGATGATGACGAGGCTATTAAGATGTCTATGATATTTTTGGTCTTTAATTTCATTATGTGCACATTTTCTGAAAATTACGTTGATGGGGCAATGGTTAATTTTTTGTGTTACGGCGATGTTAATAGTTTTCCTTGGGGGAAAGTTGCTTTTGAGATGACAAAGTACTCTTTGTCTAATGCTTTAAAGGGGCGTTATAGGAAAGGAAAGAATGGTGTTTCAACATACAATTTTTACATGGATCATTACACCAAACTGTACAAGTTGAATGGGCTTCCGTATGTATTCCAAGTTTTTATGTTTGAAACTATTCCGACATTCAAAAGTCGGGGTATATGCAATGACGAGCATCCATCGGATGTCCATTTATTTAGATGGAAGGAGTTAATGAAGCCGCTTTCTAATGACAAGTTGAATGAATTAGTTTTTTGTTCCGGACAGGTATGTTGTTTCACTTTTAGTTATATACTTGATAAATGAAAATATTATGAGAAGTTTACTATCAACAAAGTAGTTAGTTATCTTTATATACACGTTTGGTTACTGATTATTTTATATGCATGTTAATAATAACAATGTTTTTGGTTACTTGAATATTCAAATACGGTAACTGATTAGATTACATTCAGGTTACTAATGACATTGTTATTGGTTACCAATCATATACACATTTGGTTACATTTATACATTTAGTTGGTTACTACTTATTATACATTTGGTTACCTGTATATATGTATTTGGTTACTGATTATATTTTATGATTCCTTATTTACTGTTTATTTCAATGTAATTGTACATTGTTTGTTAGATGATATACTAAACTATACTTATTATTTTTCAGATGAGGATAAACAGTTTGACTCCCACGACCGATGAGAAGGATCTACTTGATTTGGGCGGTTTTCACTTTTTTAATGGGAAAGATGGTGACAAGAAAGTAGACAAAAAAGTGAAGGCCGACAACATTGGTGTTGATTTATCTGTTGTGAAAGAGGCAATTGATGTACGGTTTAAGTCGTTGGAGAAGAAAGTGTCTGAATTGAAGAAAGAAGTTTTTGAATTGAAGAAAGAATTTGGAAAGTTGCGAACTGATATTAAAGATGAAATGCAGCTTTTACATGTCCAGTTATGCAGGGACCTTAGGTCCATTATTAGAGATGAGTTACGTGCTATCAAAGACCTGGGGGACAAAAAGCTTGATGGTGAGTCTGATGATGACGATTCTGACAATGCCGGTGATGATGATGATGATGATGATGATGATGAAAATGAAGATGATGAAGGTTATGAAGGTGATGAAGGT
The DNA here is from genome assembly GCA_020205505.1 of Panax japonicus. Lineage (NCBI taxonomy): Eukaryota > Viridiplantae > Streptophyta > Magnoliopsida > Apiales > Araliaceae > Panax > Panax japonicus. The sequence goes on from CM035105.1 coordinate 11,301,033, forward strand.
TATGAAGGCGGTGAAGGTGATGAAGCTGATGATGATGCTTCTGATGACATTGCTAATGAGAATGCTGATGTCATGGTGGAGGAGGTCCATGTTGATGAGGATGTTGATCATGGTTCAAAAGTGAATAAGAATAATGATGGTGATGATGTGTTGGATGAAGTTGAGAAGAAGGGTGGGAATGAAATTGAATTGGTTAATGAAGTTGGTGATGATGTGTCAATATTCGTGGAGAAGAGTGATGTGAATGTTATTGAGATTACTAATGAAGTTGAACGTGTTGCTATGGTTGAAGAACCCGATGAAAAAAAAATAATGATGATGAAAAAAATGTCAAGGTTAGACATATTTGTTTGTTCTGTTATGTGATATATGTCTTTTGTTTTAATTATTAAATGGTTCTTTATTTTACGCAGATTAACAATAATAATGACATGCCATCTTTTGACATATTAAGCCAATGTTCTGGGAAAGAGATTGTTGTGTATGATGCTGATAAGGTTAGTGTTATAATTATGGGCCATCATTTATTGAAAACATCATTTATTGAAATGTTATTTATGTTTTGGTTACCATCATATAGTGAATTGGTTACTATGATATTGTGTTTTGGTTACAATTATATTATGTTTTGACTACTATTATATTATGATTTGGTTACTAGTTTATGTTATTCAGATTACTAATATAACATGTTCATTTTAGTTCATTAGCTGTTGTAAAGTCAGTTGATTACTAGTTTATTTTATTCAGGTTACTAATCGTATATATTACCTTTTTATGTCAACTGAAAAAGGGGAAGAAAGGTGAGGCAGCAAGCAGGTATGCTCTTGATCTTATGGTTCTCACCACACAGGACATAGTTAAGTGTGATGAGTTGGAGAAGAGTGTCCACAAAGCCGATGGTAGACCTGTACGTGAACCTGCAAAGAGTGCCATTTTACGGTCTCCATATACAGCAGCGTTCGGATCTGCTGGTTCATCATCTACTGTAGTGGGTGATGCTAGTCAAACACTTGCACGTTTAAGTGCATTCCCCAAATCATGCATGGAGATGCCCTCAAAAATTGAAGAAGCGTTGTTTGAAGAATGGTTCAAAATTGGAATAAACAACAGAAAAAGGTTTGTTTTTGTTGTTAACAATGCTATAGTTTTTTATGAAACAAATAAGTTTGTATTATTGTAGTAAAATATGGTTAATATTTAAATAAATGTTATGGTTACTATTATTTTATATTCTGATTAATATTAGATAATGTTTTGGTTACCTAGTAGTTATGTTTCTGTTACTATGTGATTATGGTTTGGTTACCAGATTAATGTTTAAAATTAAGTTGCTTATTAGTTTACTGATTTTGGTATGCTGTTTTTGTTACTGTCTAATGATGTATTGGTTACTGTCGAATGTTGTATTGGTTAATGTGCAACATTACATTGGTTACTATATAATACTTAATTGGTTACTGACTAATGTTGTTTTGGTTACTGCATAATATTAAATATTTATTAAATATTAATATTAAATAAATGGTGTGGTTACTATTAAATAAATGTTATGGTTACTATTACTTTATATTATGGTTAATATTAGTTTATGTTTCGGTTACCTATTAGTTATGTATTAGTTACTATTTGATTATGGTTATGATTTTAATATTTGTTGGTTAGCAGGGTACTGTTTAAAATTAAGTTGGTTGATTAGTATGTTAATTATAGAACGTGCAAGTTTGATTTGTAGTAGTGCGTATATTAATACGGTAATTGTTAATGTTAGTGTGTGTACTAATATTATGTTTTTATATTGAAGGACGGACAAATTGCCTGGAAAGAACGATATTATCATGCCTTCTTTTGAATTTGGATCCATTGCAATATCATCGAAGATGTGGTTCTATAAATTAAAGACGCCTGGGCAGTGGTTAGACGACGATGTGAGTATTTTTTAAAAATTATGTTTTTGTAGTTATGTTTACATTATTTAGTTATATTAATCACATACTTGCATTTTTCAACAACTGTTAATATCATATTAATTTTTTTTGGCTCAGCACATCAATATTGCCTTGTATTATTTCCGTAAATTGGCAAGACATTCCGAAAGTGTTCCTATAAGGGTAACGACCACGGATTGTTGGTTTCACAGCAAGATCACCGCTCTTTTCGAGGAGTATACAAAAAAAAATTGTGACAAAATTGTTCTGTCTGGGGAGGGTGATGTTGTTGAATACATACAAGGGCTGTTTATGGATGTCAACACACCATGGAGGAACGTTGACTATGTGTTGTTCCCAATTCATATGTCATCACCGGACCATTGGTTGTTGTTGTCTTTTGATGTGCATCGTAGGTGTCTAACTGTGTACAATTCTCTACAACCAAAAAGGAAATCCATGCCAATTAAAATATCTGATGTTTGTGAGCCGTACATCTTCATTCTTCCCATACTACTGCGCAAGTCTGGTTTTTGGAAGGATAGGTCTGACATTGACTTCAGCAGTGACCCGTATCGCAACAAGGACGAAGACGATATAATTGAGTTGGAATTTGCTGAGACGGTTCCTGAACAAGTAGAGTGGTAAGGGTTAAATTTTGTACATTTTTTTTAATTATTACATATAGGTTGATTTTATTTTTGATTTTTGTTATATGTTGTTTGTTGTTACAGTGATTGTGGGATGTTCACAATTTGTTTTGCTGAGCATGTCATTCATCAGAAGTTTGATCAGATTCATATTCCTTTCCCCATTGTGAAGTATCGGAAAAAGTTATGCACAAACCTATTTATGCATGCTAGGAACAAGCAGTTGGAGGGCTATGATATTGATAGAGAATTTTCAGGAAGATTTATTCCAGATTTTGATTAGTTCGGATTTCGTTGTTTTGTCTTTATTAATTTTGTTGTGTATTTTTTGTTTAAGTTTTGGTGTTATACACAACATTTGTGTATGGTTTATGATTTTTTTGATGTTCATTGGATCTTATGTAGATGGGATTACATATTTGATTATATTAGCATTAATGAAAGAGATATTATTTGTTGGTTGGTATTTTGTTTCTTTTTAAGTTGTGTTTGTTGAATTTTTTTGAAATATACAGTTGGTAACCAATCATATATAAAGGGGTAACCAGATAATGATTTGATAGTAACCATGGAGTTACAAGATTGTATCAGGACATATATCATATGTTAAATGTACATGTGTTATGTATACATGGGTTTCATAAACTTCAATACCCTTTTAATTACATGTTGCTGAATATACAGGTTGTTTATGTTGTGGTTACCATTATAAACTGATTTGGTTACTGTTATGAAATTAGGTGGTTATTGTGATGGTTACTGTCATGTAATTATTTGGGTACCATTAAACATTGTTATGGTTACTGTTATGTAATTATTTGGTTTACATTAAAAACTAGCATAGTTACTGTTATGGTTACTGTCATGTATAAAATGGTAACCAATTATAATTTTATAATATACAGTTGGTAACAATTCAAGTATAAATATGTAACCAGATAATGATATGATAGTAACCAGAGTAACAATATTGTATCAGAAAATATGTCATATGTTAAGTGGACATGTGTGAGTATACAATGGTTTCATAAACTTCAATACCCTTTTAATTATATGTTGCTGGATATACTGGTTGTTTATATTGTGCTTACCATTATAAAATGGTATTGTTATTGTTATAAAATTAGTTGGTTACTGTGATGGTTACTGTTATGTAATTATTTGGGTATCATTAAACATTGTTATGGTTACTGTTATGTAATTATTTGGTTAAAAACTAGTATGGTTACTGTTATGTTATTAGCTGGTAACTGTTATGGTTACTGATATGTAAATACGTGGTTACCATTAAAAACTGTTATGGTTACTGTTATGTATTTGTTTGATTACTGTTATTGTTAATGTTTCATTGAAATCAAAAATCAATATATAAATGAATAACAATTTTGTTTACTATACACAATCAAAAATTTTACAAACCAATCGTTTAATGGTTACTCAAAGTAAACAATAATACATTCATGTATCTACACTCTTAATTTAACTGCACGATATCAGACCCTTTTTAGTGGTCTTAAAACCGGGGGATTACTGCATGTCTTTCTGTTGTGTCCTTTTTCTTGGCACCTGCTGCATTTGTTTTGAATTTTGATTTCAGATCCGTGTTTGTACCTCCCTTTTTTTGGTCTTCCTGCTGGTCTTCTTGTGTTGGGTGGTTTTATACATATGTTTTTTACTTCTTCTGATACATCCCAGTTTTCTTTGTCATCTAATGTCATGATGGAAGCTGAATATGTCTTGACCAAAGTTGCTTTAGTGTAATTTCTTGAGCAAAAATCATAACAGCTCAAATTTCTCTTGCTCATAACAGCAGCAGCGTGCGGGCAAGGCATCTCATGGTACTGAAATTTACGGCATGTGCATGTCTTTTGTTCGATGTCCACAATATACTGTTTAGAGACATCGTAAACAATGAAAATCACTAAGTTTGATGTCTCAACCTACAACACCCAATGTATACAATCAGATTAACAGTTGCATGCCAAATATACAGTAACCAATTAACTAGTACACAATGTTAGTCAACAAGTAACCACCAATATAAAAGAAACAATTATAAATCTCAGTAACATTATAATGTTACATAGTAACTAAGTCAGTATTGATCAGTAACCAGTATAATGTTACACAGTAACCAAATAAGCATTATACAGTAACCATTATATAATTACACAGTAAGCAATTAGGTAGTAGTTAGTAACCAATATAATGTTGCACATTAAGTAAGTCAACAATAGTTTGTAACCAAGTCAGTATTAGTCAGTAATATTATGCAATAAAGATTATAATTTTATCTAATAACCAAGTTTCTGTAGTCAGTATAATGTTACACATTAACCAACTCAGCAATAGTCAGCGACCATTATATGGTTACACAGTAACCAAGTCAGCAATAGTCAGTAACCTTATATGTTTAAGAGTTGCATCCCAAATTCACAGTAACCAATTAACTAGTACACAATATTAGTCAATAAGTAACCACCAATATAAAAGAAACAATTATAAATCACAGTAACATTATAATGTTATATAGTAACTAAGTCAGTACTGATCAGTAACCAATATAATGTTACACAATAACCAAATAAGCATTATATAGTAACCAGTATATAAGTACACAGTAAGCAATTCAGTAGTAGTCAGTAACCAATATAATGTTGCACATTAAGTAAGTTAGCATTAGTCTGTAACCAATAAAGATTATAATTTTATCCAGTAACCAAGTTACTGTTAGTCAGTATAATGTTACACAGTAACCAACTCAGCAATAGCCAACAACCATTATATGGTTACACAGTAACCAACTCAGCAATAGTCAGTAACCAACTTAATGTTGCACAGTAACTAAGTTAGCATTAGTAAGTAACCAAGTTAGTAATAGTCAGTAGATTGCAAATGCAAATTAGGATGCAATAATTTAAATCGAGTATTAATTACCTTAAGTATCTTTGATTTAAAGATATTAGATTGCAACTTTCTCTCAGCTGTTGTGGAAAGTGTTGTGAATGTTTATATGGCTGCTTGTTTGTTTGTGAAATACCATTTTTGAACCAGACAACGTATGCATTCAATCATTGTCACAATTGGAAGATCCCTGATAAACTTGATTGCATTGTTAATAGATTCGGCGGTATTTGAAGTCATTGTTGAGTACCTGCTTACAGTCCATGGAGCCTGGTGCACCTATCCAACTTGACCTCTTCCTCCAGATATGTCCTTATTCGAGGATCAATGGCATCAAGCTCAGCCATGTGTTTATTGAATTGTTCAACAGTGTAAGATCTACAAACCCCGTTGTAAGCCTGTTTAACTTCTTCTCCTTTCTTTTTGAATCTATTTTTTATATTTTTCAATATATGATATGTGCATGAACCATGCATGATATCCGGAAACACACAATGCAGTCCTTGTATAATGGCTTCATGTTGTCTGAAATAATACATTGACCTTCCCTAACTCCACAAGCAATTCTCAAATTTACGAAAATCCATTTCCAAGACAATTCATTTTCGCTGTCAACAACTGAAAAAACAATCGGAATAATATTTCGATTTGCATCTTGTGTGCTTGCTATCAGTAATGTCCCCCCGTAAGTTGATTGTATGAATGTGCCATCAATTACAATGATTGGAAAACAATGGTGCCATGCTTGAATGGATGCTCCAATGGCAAAGAATAGATACTTGAAACGACCATTTGTTTCCAACTCAAGGGCTGTGACGGAACCTGATATAAAACATCAGAACTATCATTAGAATTACAAGTAGTATACTGTATCCAAATCACTAGTAATCGGTAACCGTTCATGTGGTTAAAGGTACACAATTTGTATATTACATTTAGTAACTAAACATGCGTATTAAGGTAACCAAACATGTATAATAACCGCATACAAATGGTATAATACTAATAATAACTAAACATGCATTATGTCTAAATATGTATTGGTTACTGTGTAATAGTTTATTGTTTACTGTATAATGCTTAATTGGTTACTGAATAATGCTATTTTGGTTACTGAATAATATTACTGACTAATGCTTGGTAACCACATGTTGGTAACCAATGCATTATACAGTAACCAGCATATTGCATGAAGGTAACCAATATAATATTAATCAGTAAAAAATTTACATTAGTAAACACTCTATCGTGTAATGATATCTTGGTTAATGTGGAACATCATATTGGTTACTGTATAATGCTATAAAATAAATAAATGTTTTAAGGTGTTACCTGGATTTGTTTTCTTCAGCATGTATAACCATGATGGGATGAGTGAGTAGTCGTGTGGATTTCCTCTCACCTTTTCCAACGCCTTCTCCTTCGATCTCCATGCTTTTTGGTAAGAGATAGACACATTATATTCTGAGATCATGTCTTCCACAATATCGGTTGGTGTGTATATTTTCTTCAAATTTGTTATTTTTTGCATTATGCATTCACTGACCAACTCACTATTTGCCTGTCTGTGGTCTCCCAACAATACATTGACCGAACAAGTGTGGATATCATTGAATTCTCTAACCTTGAACATACTGGTTTTTCTGAAACTTGATGCTCTCATCTTCCATTAGCAATTTTCATCGCATACACACACTAGCACAAAGTCTCTATAACTTGTTCGTTGGACTTTGTGTTGTCTGTTTTTTCTGATTGAATGCAGCCTCATAGCTTGTGAGAGGATTTTTTTTGTCTGTGTAGGTTTGATGTAATTTTACTTCACGTTCATTCGGATTCGATATTACATCATCATATCGTTCTTCTGCGTATGATTTGTAATGTTGTATGTCTCGTTGTTGTTCAATAATTTCCATTGCAAGCTGATCAACATATTGCGTTCCAAATTGGCTTGATTGGCTTGCTCGTGGAACTAGTGCTGAATTCCCTTGTGTTAATCTGATTGGCATTACATCGTGAATTGTAGATTCTTCTACATTTGTCAAGTTATGCAAGATCGTTGTGCGTCCCATTCTGTGTTCAATATCTAGAATCAGTGGGAATTTACCTTGTTCATCAGATTTTCTACTCATTTCCAGAAAGAATTGTAAGGTTGCTTCATCTGATATACTGATCGGTGGAATGTCGTTTCTAATCTGAAATTTGATTGACAATGTTGTTGCGTTTGTGTCTAGCCGTAATGCACTGCATATTTTGGTTAGCATTTCTTTGAACGAAATTGTTGATGGAACTAATATGCCAGTAACTTCAAATTTGGTGTATTGGTTACTATCAGTCCATGTGCCGTTGAAATAAAGTACAACTGGAATCATCTCCATTGTCTGTCAATAGAATAAGTAATGGTAAGTAACAAAATCAATGTTATCCGATAACCAATATAATGTTAAACAGTAACCAAGTCAGCATTAGTCAGCAACCAAGTTTTCATCAGTAACCATTATAATGTTACACATTAACAAAGTCATTATTAGTCAGTAAACAATGCAGTGGTACACAGTAACCAAATCAGTATTAGTCAGTAACATATACATAGTCAGACAGTAAACAATATAATGTTAAACAGTAACCAAGTCAGCATTAATCAGTAACCAAGTCTTCATCAGTAACCATTATAATGTTACACATTAACAAAGTCATTATTAGTCAGTAAACAATGCAGTGGTACACAGTAACCAAATCAGTATTAGTCAGTAACATATACATAGTCAGACAGTAAACAATATAATGTTAAACAGTAACCAAGTCAACATTAATCAGTAACCAAGTCTTCATTAGTAACCATTATAATGTTACACAGTAACAAAGTCATTATTAGTCAGTAAACAATGCAGTGGTACACAGTAACCAAATCAGTATTAGTCAGTAACATATACATAGTCAAACAGTAAACAATGTAATGTTAAGCAGTAACCAATTCATTATTAATCAGTAACCAAGTCTTCATCAGTAACCATTATAATGTTATACAGTAACAAAGTCATTATTAGTCAGTAAAAAATACAGTGGTACACAGTAACCAAATCAGTATTAGTCAGTAACATAGACATAGTCAGACAGTAAACAATGTAATGTTAAGCAGTAATTAAGTCATCATTAGTCAGTAACCAAGTCTTCAGTAGTAACCATTATAATGTTACACATTAACAAAGTCATTATTAGTCAGTAACCAATACAATGGTACACAGCAGCCAATTCATTATTTGTCAATAATCAATGTAATGGAACACAGTAACCAAATCATTATTAGTCAGTAACCAATGCAACATTAGTTAGTACCATTATGCATTAACCAATCTAGCATAAACAGTAACATAGACATAGTCAGACAGTAACCAATGTAATGTTAAGCAGTAACCAAGTCAGCATTAGTCAGTAACCAAGTAATAATCAGTAACCATTATAATGTTACACAGTGACAAAGTCATTATTAGTCAGTAACCAAAGCAATGGTACACAATATCTAATTCATTATTAGTCAGTAACCAATGTAATGGACATAGTAACCAAATCATTATTAGTCAGCAACCAATGCAACATTAGTTAATACCATTATGCATTAACCAATCCAGCATTAAATAGCAAATATACATAGTTAGACAGTAACCAATGTAATGTTAAGCAGTAACCAAGTGCATTTTTACATGCTATTGCAATCAAAACATTCATATTGCAATCAAAACATTCATTATTCTTACAGTGTGACCATTTTAAGTGCAAAAAACTTAAGAAAGGTAACCAATATAGTCATTCGTAGTAACAATGACTAACTATATTATTATAAATTTTAAATTCACACACCTCAGTATTTTTTGATCGAAGTTGATGTCGATCTTGTATGCAACAATCACTGCAGTATTTGGTTACTGATCTTGAAGGCGTTGATTTTGATTGTTATTTTCGATCTTAGAGATACGTTGCGACAACCGGCTTCGTCTTCTCCGATTACGAGTTTAGTCGCGACAGGAGGCTTCGGTTTCGTTTTTTTGTCTTCTCTGTCGTTGATCTGTTGTTGAGATTTCAAAGTTGCATGATTTTAGGGACGATTAATTTCAATTATGAAATTGGATAACTGACTGGATAATGACACGTGATTTTAGGCGCGTTATATTACTTATGTTTTATTTTTGTAATTATTTTGTGTATGTTTTATTTTTGTAATTACTTTCTAAATGTTGTATATTAATGTAAAGAATCCAAAGAAATAATAGGATAGGATAGGTAAGTATACTTTGAGCCTAACAAAAAAAAAAGAAAATAAAGATTAAGTTTATTTCTCGAAAATATAACTCACCTAAGTTTTATAAAAATAATTTCATTTATAAAATTTATAAAAATGAAAAAGTTATTTATAATGAAAGTTTACTCTATTCCTAAGGAATGATAGGATAACCAAATATAAGAAGGAGAATGATTATTTATTTTATTTTCATTCTATTTCACATTTCATTTTATTTTCATCCCTCATTTCATTTCATTCAAACTAAGAAATGAAAACCAAACACAACATTATAATCCATGTGGAGTTTGCAGATATAAGCCCTTTAATAACATGTCTATACTCCCTTCGTTCTTAAAAGATTATCGTTTTTAAAAGTAATTTTTGAGTTTATCAATACCACTTTAACTATTTTTTTTCTCTACTTTACTCCTATTTAAGCTTTCTCTATTTAAAGTTTTCTTTCATTCCCAATGTTCTTATTCAATTCAATGTTATAATCCAAATAGTAATTGGTTGAATAAGAAGTAATTGGTGAATTGAATAAGAAACATTGGGAAATGGAATAATTGGTTGAAACAATTAATAGGGTAACATAGTATTTTCGCTAGGGATTAATTATATTTCTTAATATGTGTACATTAACCTAAACGACAATCTTTTAAGAACAGAAGAAGTAATTGTGAAACTTATTAATACAATGGTAAAAATCATAAGAAAATCTCATTATAATCACATATCTCTCCAAATAATTATTAATGATATTTATCTACGTAACTGATAATCAAAATTTTGACATAAATTAACGAGTATCATTTGGGCAAGTGGTATGACCCAACTCATGATAATCATAAGGGTTGAAAATTGATAATTGACACGTTAAAGAAAAATAACGGCCTAAACATTGGAATATATATCAAATTTTTAAATGTATTTTCTTTTTCTTTTTTGGGTGAAGGGGAATAAAACTTCTTCATTATTTTTTTATTTTTGTTTTTAAACATAGAGTGTGGCCATTTTAGCATCTTTAAAAGGCCCTTTGTGTGAGTGATATATATGGCCACTTAGCTCCTCGACTCTCTCTAAACCTTTCAGCTAAAGGCGGAAGGGACCCGTCACTCCTCCGTATACCCTCTTTCTCGTTCCACCATTCCCACCTCTCAAAAGCTATAATTCCTTTCTTGATCTCTCTTTCTCATAATTCCTACATTTCTCGGATAATTCCGTTTACATTCATAGATCAGTACATCTTTTGAAGGTAAATCAATTTTTTTTGTAATTCATTTGTTTTGGTAATTGTTCATAGATTTTACGTTTTTTGAACTGTAATTTTGTCCGTATATGATCTGTTTTTTTTCTTCTAATTTTGCGAGAGATGTTGTGATTGGAGTGAACCCATTTATCTGAAATGTGTATTTCGTAATTTTAAGAATGTATTAATTGTTTAGATATATTGTAAATTTTGTGATGAATGTTCTCTCTTATACATGTATTATTTTAGATTCATTGAATCAATGGGTGATAATAAAATTCATATAAACTGTATGTTACTAACTGAATGATAATTTTTTTAAACTTATAAAAAAAATTGAAATATCATTATTTGTGTTACACGGTGTTCTATGTTCATATGCTCCAATAGTTAGTTCCGGGGATAAATAA
>CM035105.1:11920254-12074858 GCA_020205505.1 Panax japonicus
AAATTAATAGAAAGATAATTGTGCAGCTGGGAAGATTAGAACCCAAGACATTGCACACCCAGAGCTTTGATACCATGTTAAGTAACCAACTCATCTAAAAGCTTAAGCTGTTAGATGGAAGGACCAACAATTTATATCATTCTAACAATAAGAATTCAGAGTTACCTAACTCTAGTATTAACGATAAAAAGTAATGATAAATAGACAATGTCTATAACATGAAAAGTATACATAAAATCATAATATAATATGATTAAGGAGAATAATAAAGAAGATCGTAGAATAAAACTATCATAAGGATAAGGAGAAATAATTGTAAAATATGATCACAACATGATCAGATTGAAATATTGAATAACATATGATATGTTAAACGATTAAGAAGATATAACCTGAAGCTATAAAGAGAATATACTATGAAATTATACGATGTAAACTCAGGAAAGAGTTGTAAATGCTAAGATACGGATTAGAGAAAATTCATATTTAGTAAAGAGAAGATTAGAATTATGTGGGATTTTAATTGAGGACTCATGTGATAGCTAAGTTGCACAGACCTTTGTATGGGAAGGAGTTTTGTGCTTGGTTTAATGACCACTTAGTTTATCACATTGATAATCATTGAAATGTTTGTGTCGCGCTATCAATATAACTATGGCGAGAAGGTTATTCTTTTCTCATATTTATATTTGATAGTCAGAGAATATTATGATTAGGTATGAGTTCTTAAAACTCATGCTTATGGCAAGTTTGTGACTCATAATTGTATGGTATGTTTTTGAGCCCCTAAGCTTATGGTCAGTCCCTGATTGGTTCTTAGACCACATATTAATAGGATAAGTTCTGAAACTCATATTATTGTGGCAAGTTCCTGAACTCATAACATGTGGTAAGTTTGATGAATTGTACTAGGGAAATATAAAGGTTTTAGAGTGTGAATTGAGAATTTTCAATACGTTGAGCATTGGTGATAATAGAATCAGATAGAATTATTAAGTAATGGAGTGTGGAGAAAATTGGAGTTGATGAAGGAAACATAGGTATTCCAAATCTTCTTCATAGGCTAGATTTTAAATTTATTGACATTGTGCTGATAAGTGCACTTTTGTGTTTTCAAAAAATATGTTTGATCAATTTTTGAACCAATAAGTTTTAAAAAGTTCTATTATTCATATGCCTATGCTAATTGTTTCAGCTAGACAAAATGATTTGAAATTATGAAAATGCATTTTATATATCATTAATGCATTTAGTAAAGAGATGATAAATGATAGAGTTATCAATGCAGTCTTACCTAGTGTTGGATACGATCTAAAGATCGTCAGCCCACTATGGATGTTATAGTATAAAAGTCACAAAATGACGGAATCCTCAACGGACTGTATAAGCAGTGTGGTATCATGACGTCATAAAATGATTTTCAGAATTTTAAAGATAAGTTAATACCAATTGAATTGACCAGATAAATGTTTCGATTGATGTTCGATTTATTGGTATACGTCTAAGCTATTTGATTCAGCTAGACAAATGTTGAAATATGTTTATGAAATTCATTTATTCTTTGAGAATTAATGCTAACCAAATTATTTTAGTGCAGAATCTTGTGTTAAGTTTGAGGTGAACAACATCCCAAAAATGGGGATATACTAACTGAATAAAATATTCCAATCTAAGAACGTATATAGCCGTTCTGAAAACTAAGGTGTGATAGGCTGACCACCTAATGTACCCGACAGGTAGTTTACCTTCTTCGTGATGGTAAACAATACCTAGTAGAGAATGTTTACGGTATGAAGTACTGTGGTAAAATATTGTTTCAGAGGTGAGTACCTTTTTTGTAATTGAAAGAGGTAGCAGATATTAATACCCCTAAACCTTTAAAGTTCAAGGTCTGTATAACCCCTTGGGCCGATATAAAAAGTTTTCTTTTATAAATTTTTTTAGATTATTTATACTACTTCACAGTTATTGAACAATTGTGGAGACTCCTGAATGTTTAAAAGGATTGAACTCCATAGAGTGAAGTCATTGTGAAATGTGATAAAAAAGAAATCCTTAGAAGAGGAAAATGTAATGGTTAGATTGAAAACCTAGTTTTGATTAATAGAATGTGCAGAGATTAGTATGTTATAATTTCGAGGACGAAATTCTTAGAAGAATGGGTGAATTTGATAACCCAAAAATTTATGAGACTTGTAAATAATATCTCGAATAAATAAATAAAGGTTTAAAGAATAAAACCTAGATTGAAAGTAGAGGAATGATTAAATATTTTTAAGAAAAACCTATATGGTTTAATATTTGAAAGAATGTAAAGAGAATTAAATGGAAACGATAGAAAAGTTGAAGAGTAAAATATTACTAAGGGATTAAGATTATGGCAAGTCAAAATAATATATATAGCAAGCCATATGATCATAGTAAACAAGCCTAAATATTTGATTATTAAGAGGACTTGTAAGGATAACACAAGTTATTAATGTGGTATTCTAAATTGAAGAATATGAACAAAAGATATTGAAAAGTTGGATTAAAAAAACCATTATGTCAAGCCATTTGAAAAGACTTAATGAATGTAGCAAACTAAATAAAGATGTGTTCATAGACGTTGAATTAAATATCTAGCCTAATATAAGAGAATATTAATTATTTATCAAGGAAATGAATACTTATGACTAATGAAGAGGATGTGCATGATTGAAGGAGTAATTATTTAAAGTCTAAAGTAAGTAGACTAGAAATCATAATTGAATAATTAGGGAAATGTAAAAATTTTAGGACATGTCCCAAATAATTTATTCGATAGCTCAAACTTGGAAGGAATTTCTAAAAGCAAGTTAAAACTTAAAATTTGAGTTAAAGATAAAATTTTGAAGCATGAACTGCTCGGTTGCGTCTGGAACGTCATGCTTAGTCAGAAAAGACTGTAAACACAAAAAGTGTCAGGGTTAAATTTTTTGTCAAAGTCAGCAATCGACTTTTATGAGAAAATTCAAATTCGGAGTTAGGAGTGGAATTTGCAGACGCGGAAGATATATTTAAATTCGGAATGTCGAAATTAGTCAGAATAAACTCTAAACACGAAATGTGTCGAGGTTGACTTTTTGGTCAAAGTCAATAATTGACTTTTATGGAGAAAAGTCAAACTTAAAATTAGGAGATGAATTTGAAGAAATGGATGTACCCATGACGTTAGGAGCGTCGAATTTAGTAGGAATCTACTATAAACTCAAAAATTAGATTTTTCGGGTCTAAAAGTCAAAAACGGGATTAAACACGCAAAATGAGTAAATAAAAACGGGACCCACATGACTTAATATAGTTGGAAATTCCAGTACATGGGCTGCCACCTAACCTCACCCCTCCTCACCAATTCTCACCTAATCCTAACCAATCCCTCTCTCCAAAATATTTATTCTTTTAACTAAAGGAAAAGGTAAATAAAGAAAAACATTTCCTCTCATTTTCCCTTGAATACCCGACCAAATAGAGAGAGAAGAAGAGGGAGAAGGCTACCATTGATGGAGAAATAGAAGAGAGGAGAAGAAGAAGAAGAAAGAAGAGGAAAAAACCTAAAGGTATAAAACTCTAACTTTAAAACTATGTTTATAGTTGTTAATCTTGTGTTTATGAGAGTTTGATGAAATAGATCATGGATCATGGATCATGGTGGATACATGAGTATAAGAGGTATTAAGATGTATTATATTGATTAATGTTTGATTAATCAAGAGATCATGGAAGGTTTTTTAGAAAACATTCAAGTATGAAAAATTGATTTTCTAAAAAACGAAACATGAAATTCAAACAATCGGATCTCTCATTATAATTCAAATTTTTGAGTGTGGTCAACTCCTAGACTTAGATCTATGAGTCTTCTAACTTCTCCAAGTTGAATAACCGAAAAAGGTATTGTAGATTTTCGTATGGACTATTTTTTAGTAAAGTAGGCAAAATCTGGAAAAAAAAAGCCCAAAATATCAGCCACTTTGAGGCACTAATTGAAACCTACATATTATTTTTGTGATCCGTGAAAGATGGGTGTTAGATATGTGAGTTATCTATTAAACCTAAGTGGTGTCACTAAAAAATGTTAAACCAATCAACTTTAGCATTATTTTTCCCAATTAAAACATTCCCAGCTGGGAAAAAAAATCTGGAAATTAGATAACTTCCCTTGCGAGTTTTTGGTGAAGGCTGTTTCGGCCACTTTAAGATCTCTAAAAATTCTGGGCTTTTGGGGTATGTTAGTATGACAAGTTAACTAGATGTTGTCCAATGATGGGAATTTTTGGATGTTTAGAAGTGGAGTTATAACTTTTACAAAAAATGCGATTTTAAAAGTAAACTATAATAACTCGTAAGCTACAACTCATAAAATATTAAAATTTTAACTGGAATTAGTATATGGTAGTATGAATCTATGTATAAATTTCAGAAGTTTTAGACAAAAGGATAATTTATAATAAATATTGTCATTTTGGACTTTTTTAGCCTATTCAAAAATAGGAAACAAGATTGAAAAATTTTAGGAAAATTAATTTATAACTAAAATATCATATACTGATATTTTCCATAAGATAAATAAATTATAATTTGTTTAGGTAATTTTCAAGTAAATGATTGTGTTATGAATAAATGGATAAAATAAGTAATGTGATGTTATAAAGTGTAAAAATGTAATTTTTGACAAAAGACCCTTAATATTATGTAATCATAATTGCGGAGGGTCATTTTTGTTAAAATGTTATATTTATGGCATTTTAGATTTTTTAAAATAAAAGTATTAGTAAAGGATAAATAATTAAAATTAATTGTTTAAGAGTTTAATAGACGATCAAAATATTATTAAGTAATTAAAAATATTTAGAATTAAAATATTATTAAATAATTAATATTATTAGATTAAAGTTAAAATAAAATATTATTAAATGATTAATAATATTAGTGAGTGACAAAAATATTATTAAATGATTAATAATATTTAAGAATGGTTAAAATATTATTAAATAATTAATAATATTATAAGGTGATGATTAATTACTTAATCCAATAAATACTCAGTGATGCTAGGAGTTATCATTTGAAGCAAATTATGCGAATGAGAATGAATTAGATGATAAAACGTCGGTGCGCGCGAGTTTTTCAGAACGTAAGTTTATATGTCAAGTATAAATTAAGAAATAGGAAACGTAACAAGACGTGCAATGAGGTTTAACATAAATAAATCGAATGGATAATAAAGAGTCCTATAAAGACTTGAACACAAGATTAAACATTGTGTATCATGATTTAAAAAGGGAAAATGGTGAAATAAAATGTAAAGCTAACATAAGAGAGTAATAAGCGTCATTATGTGACTAATTGTTGTTGTGTATACCCTAATCGTGTAGGACAATGGAAATATGAATTCTCCTAATCGCGCATGGAGCGCTTCGAGGCAAGTTCTTCAGTAACTTGCTCTTATGTGATAATGTGTATTAAACCATGTTTATGGTAGTTAATGATATCATGTGTTGCTTTATGTGAAATTGTTGATTACATGAATGTTGTGTAACTAAATGCAAAGCATGGAATTTGTGAAGTATGGGTTAAATATATAATATAAAGATTATATTGTATTGTATGATAAGTAAAGATTCATATTGTGACAACCAGAGAATTTAGACGATTAATAAAATCTTAATTGATTGAATAAAGTTTGAATAATAAGACCTAGACTGGAAATAGGTATGGACTTTAAAAAAATATTTGTGAAGGACTTATGCGGTATTGTGTATTGTGATTATATGTGTGTTCAGTATGTGGTTAAGGGTCAAGTATGAATCAGATAAGTGTAATGTGGGCAAACCCTAATGCTAAGTATAAAACCCTAAGACTTAAAAGTTATGTGAGTAATGAATATGAATATTATGTATTTTTATACTATTTGTTTATTATATAAACAAATAAAAGAAACTAAGGTAACCTAATTATATATTAGGAATGAAAAAATTTGAATAACATAAGGGTTATGATATGGGAGAATAATAGTATTTAAAATATATACTAATTCCAATAGATTTATTTGATATATCTCAATTAATTAATTTTATAACCTAATTAAAGCAATTCTAATTGGGTTAAGCAATTTAGTGTATGTAAGTAAGGAATTAAATTATAATTGAGAAAATAAAAACCCTAATTAAATGATTAGGGTATGATAAAATTAAAAGGGTTGGACTATGATAATTTTTCATAGCCCAAATAATTAAATTAAAAGCCCAATTGAAGGGGGTATTTTGGACCTTTAGCATACTAAATAAGAAATTAAAAGAAAACAAAACTTGGGGAAAAAATGGCCACTTGGCCGGATATTAAGTGGAGAGGAAATGGAGGGAGCATGTCATCATTTTAAGTCACATTTTGCAAAAGATATTTTACCCACTTATGCCTTATGTGTCATTATATTGCTAAGCCACTCATGTTAACTAACATGTGGGAGATAAAAGGCCAAATGGCTGGTAGTTTGTGGGAGAAAAGGAGAGGTGCATGTGGAGATAATTATAATATATCAAGTTTAATAAAATAAAGATATCTTATTTCTTTCTCTTTCATCTCCTTCATTTAGCTAACATAAGAAACTAAAGAGAGAGAAAAGAAAGAGGTGGGGCGGCAAACATTAAAGGAAGGAAAAGGAGAGAGTTTTTGCAAAGCTATCAAGTTTCATAATCAAACTAAGAAGAAGAAGAAGTGGAACATGGGAATCAAAGGTAGAAATACATTTTGTTTATGTATTTTTGATTATTGTAAATCAAAACTTGAATCTATGTTTCGAAACTGAAAAACTTTGTATCTACTTGTTGATGAGTGTTTTATGTTTAGATATACCCATATTGGGTGTTGATTTGTTTGGAAATCAAAAGAAAAGAAAAGTAATTTTTCTAGTTTAGAAAACCATAAATTTTTTAAGTATTTTGGATTTCCACCGTTTTTTATCTACACCTTCTTTTTGCGATCCGTCAAAGAGAGGTGCTATTTATGTAAGTTAACTACTAAACCCAAGTGGTAGCACTCAAAAATGTTGAGTTCACAATTCGTAGTGACAGTTTTAGCCAAAATAGTTTTGTTTTTTTAAAGAGAAAAGACTGTTTTGGTCCAGTCATTGCCAGGGGTAGTTTTGCATTTTTCTAACGTTAAAAAATTTTGAAAAACTTTGGGATGATAATATGATGAATTTTCTAACATTTCCAAGTAGAATCACTGAAAAAGGAGTTGTAGATTTCCGTATGGACTATTTTTAGCAAAGTAGGAAAAAATCAATAATCCCAAAAACATATTGTTCCAAACTTTACAAGGGCAATTTCGGCCACTTAATTTGTGAAATAAATTACAGCCTTTTGGGACATGAAAATATATGGTATAAAGTAGCTCCTTTCCAAAAATGAGCTCATTCCGACCTAAAATGACCAAGTTATGGTCATTTCAATTTTTGTAATTTTTGACGAAAACGGTTATAATCGATGTTCTATAACTCCGATGGCCACGAAATTTAAACTAGAGGTTCACGTTAACATGTATAAGATTATGTCAAGATATGAGAATTTCTGGAGTTGAGCATGATAGGGCTAATTTCTTAAGATACGAACTAAAAATAATTTTTGAAAAATACTAAAGGGAGTTGAAAAATTATGAATTTTTTTGTGTATGAAATATATGTATATGTGTTTGGACAAAGGATAGAAAAATAATAAATTGATTTGGTATTTTCGTGAAAAGAGATAATGAATCCAGCTTGCTGAATTGAAAATCTGTTGAATCTAGTTTGCTGGATTGGAAAGTAGTTTACTGAATTAAAAATCTGTTAAATCCAGTTTGCTGGATTGTAATCTGGTTGATGGAATTGGAATCCAATTTGTTGGATTACAATTTGGTTTGCTGGATTAGCCAACTAGTTACTAGATTTGGAATCCAGTTTGCTGGATTGCAATCTGGTTTACTGGATTGCAATATGGGTTGCTGGATTGATATGTTTGGATAATCCAGGTTGCTGGATTAGTATTTAACTTATTAGATTTTAAAGAAGAACTTATAATATATTCTATTAAAGTGTTAAATCATAAAGTATATGATATAATGATTAAAGAATTATCAAATGACGATAATAATAAGGATGTTTTAAGGAGTAATATAATATTTGATTATGTGTTTATGTGTTTAAGATATATTATGACTGTAAGTAACAGTAGTATATGTGATGATATTATTCTAATTGAGAGATCAATATTATCAATATTAGGTCTTTCAGATAAAGCTAAAATAAATTGCGTAGCAGTAGTCAATGGTACAAGCAAGTTTTTTTTCTCGAACTATACTTTTAATTAAGCAAGTTCTCTAACTCAAACCTGAGTTGTGATTTTTCAAGCATGCTAGTGGTAATCATTGTTGATTACACCACATCTTTAATTATTGATTCGCACGTTGTGCATGTTGCATATGTTCATCAGATATGAAAGGCTGATAACCTTCATTACCATTTGGTTCAGTTAAATTTGTTCATGTTTATTGTTGGCCATTCATCATTATTGTCTCGGTCATTCAGATATGTAAATTGATTCATGTTCTTTCACAGTTATTATATTGTTGAAAGTTTGTCAGCTTTTATTCTTTTCAATCATGATATATCTTTCTTTGAACTTAAACTTGATGGGCAAACTTGTTGTTCACCCTTGCTATATCATGTTAAACATTTCAGATTAAGACGAAACTTCGGACACAGACAAAGGCAAAGAGAAGTTCCAGGAATGGATTATTGTACAGTTAAAATTATAATAGTATTGAAGGCAAATAACAATGTAAGTCCTGTTGTATATGAAATTGGGTATTAAGTTAAGGTTATCGACCTTGGGGGATTATGTTGTAAAGGTTATAGTATAAACGATTTATGTTTATATCTTCCGCAATAGTTATAAAAATGATGTACCAGGTTCGTGGTGATTAGTACTCGGATTTGGGGGCGCTACACATATCATGAAATTTATGATGCATAAAGCATGTGTAAATGCATTGATGAAATTTTTTGATACATGAATATAAGAAATTTGTATGTTATGTGAAGCGTGAAATGTGTAGACTGTTGGACTTGTTGAGCCGTCGTGCTCAACCTTGCAAACAAATTTTGCATATAAAAGTCGATATAAACAGATGACCATAGCATAAAAGACTTCAGAATAGACGAAGGATCACGAGAAGAAATAGTGATTGAAGATTGTTGGTGTTTTTAAAAATACACTAACACATTGGTGTAATTTCTTTAGAGTAATTATACATGGTAAGGTTTTATGCCGAAACACTTGATTGTGAAGTTTTCAACTAAGCTAGATGAACGTTAATATTATATATTGTAGATGTTGAGTTGAAATACTCTACACAAAAGAATATTTAAAATTTGAATTGAGAGTTAATGAATACTCGATCGCAAGTTAATATGTCATTATGAAACATATTGTTTATAGTTTAAGATGTATAGATAGATCATGAACGATCTAAAGATGTAATAACCAATTTTAAAGGTTACAGATTCTGGAATAGAAGGGAATAATGTATTAATTGATATAAAAGCTAGGTTATGTTCATTACTTCATTACTTTAAGGTTTTATATATTGGAATGAAGGTATGATTGTGACGTACCATGTCCGAGGTTCAAAGGAGCCGGATTTGAGGCCGTGGCAGGTTGGTATCAAAGTTGTAGGTTATAAACTTTAGGTAAGAGCACCTTAAGCTATAACCTTAGTGATGAGGATAAGGATGATAAGAAATAAACTCAAATAGAGTTTAAAGTGATAAGAGATGAATTTTTTGGAAATTCATTATTAAGTACAGAAGAAGATAAATAAGGTCCAAAGAAGAATCTTGAAGAGTTATAAAGATATGAATTCGGAGTTACCTAACTCCAGTAATAACGATAAAAAGTAATGATAGATAAACAATGTCTATAACATAAAAAGTGTAAATAAAATCATAATATAATATGGTTAAGGAGAATAATAAAGAAGATCGTAGAATAAAATGATTATAAGGATAAGGAGATATAATTGTAAAATAAGATCACAACGTGATCAGATTGAATTGTTGAATAACATATCATATGTTAAACGATTAAGAAGATATAGCCTGACGCAATAAAGAGAATGTACTATGAAATTATACAATGTAAACTCAGGAAAGAGTAGTAAATGCTAAAATACGGATAGGAAAAAATTTGTATTGATCAGTAAAGAGAAGATTAGAATTGTGTAGGCTTTCAATTAAGGACTCATTGATAGCTAAGTTGTACAGACCTTTGTATGGGTAGGGGTTTGGTGCTTGGTTTAACGACCACTTAGTTTATCAGATTGATAATCATTGAAATGTTTGTGTCGCGTTATCGATATACATATGGCGAGAAGGAGATTATTTTCCCATATTTATATTTGATAGTTAGAGAATATTAAGATTAGGTACGAGTTCTTAAAACTCATGTTTATGGTATGTTTGTGACTCATAATCGTATGGTATGTTTTTGAGCCCCTAAGCGTATAGAAAGTTCCTGATTGGTTCTTGGACAAAAAATATTAATAGGACAAGTTCCTAAACTCATATTATTGTGGCAAGTTCCTAAACTCATAACGTGTGGTAAGTTTGATGAATTGTACTGGGGAAATATAAAGTTTTTAGAGTGTGAACTGAGAATTTTCTATATGTTGAGCATTGGTGATAATAGAATCAGATAAAATTATCAAGTAATGGAGCGTGGAGAAAATTGGAGTTGTTGAAGGAAACATAGGTATTTCAAATCTTCTAGTTGTGCTAGATTTTGAATTTATTGATGTAGTGCTAATAAGTGCACTTTTGTGTTTTCAAAAAATATGTTTGATCAATTTTTAAACCAATAAGTTTTAAAAAGTTCTATTATTCATATGCCTATGCTAATTGTTTCAGCTAGACAAAATGATTTGAAATTATCAAAATGTATTTTATATATCATTAATGCATTTAGTGTAGAGATGATAAATGATGGAGTCGTTAAAATAGTCTTACCTAGTGTTGGATGTGATCTAAGTATCGTCAGCCCACTATGGTATGTTATAGTATTAAAAGGTCACAAAATGATGGAATCATGTATGAACTATATAAACTTTGTGGTATCATGACGTCATAAAATGATTTTTAGAATTTTAAAGATAAGTTAATGCCAATTGAATTGACCTGACAAATGTTTCAATAGATGTTCGAATTATTGGTATATGTCTAAGCTATTTCATTCAGCTAGACAAATGTAGAAATATGTTTATGAAATTCAAGTATTCTTTGAGAATTTATGCCAACCCAAATTATTTTAGTGCATATCTTATTTTAAGTCGGAGGTGAACACCCCCGAAAAATGGGGATATACTAATTGGATAAAATATTCCAATATAAGAACGTCTATAGCCGTAATGAAAACTAAAGTGTGATAGGTTGATCACCTAATGTACCTGACTAGGTAGTTTACCTTCTTCGTGATTGTAAACACTACCTAGTAGAGAATGTTTACGATATAAAGTACTGTGGTGAAATACCATTAACCTTTTCAGAGGTAGAGTATCTTTTTCGTAATTGAAAGAGGTAACTGGTATTAATACCCCTAAACCTCAAAAGTTCGTTTAAAAGGATTGTACTCCATAGAGAGAAGTCATTGTGAAATGTGATAGAAGAGAAATCCTTAGAAGAGGAAAATATAAAGGTTAGATTGAAAACCTAATTTTGATTAATAGAATAAGCATAGATTAGTATGCTATAATTTTGAGGATGAAATTCTTAGAAAAAAGGGTGAATGTGATAACCTGAAATTTATGAGACTTGTAAATAGGATCTCGAATAAATAAATAAATAAAGGTTTTAAGAATAAAACCTAGATTGAATATAGAGGAATGATTAAAAAAATTTAAAAAAAAACCTATATGGTTTAATATCTGAAAGAATGTAAAGAGAATTAAATGGAAATGATAAAAAAGTTGAAGAGTAAGATATTACTAAGGGATTAAGAATATGGCAAGTCAAAATAATATATATGGCGAGCCATATGATTATAGTAAACAAGCCTAAATATTTGACTATTAAGAGGACTTGTAAGGATGACACAAGTTATTAATGTGGTATTCTAAATTTAAGAATATGACCAAAAATATATTGAAAAGTTGGATTAATAAAATCCATTATGTCAAGTCATTTGAAAAGGCTTTTTGAATGTAGCAAACTAAATAAAGATATTTTCATAGACGTTGAATTAAATGTGTAGCCTAATATAAGAGAATATTAATTATTTATCAATGAAGTGAATACTGTTGGGAGAATGCATATTATGATTTGATGTTTTAATGTATATGTTCATGATTATTTGTAAGGTCCTTAAATGAATATATGTACAAGGACTTAGTGATAGATCAAAATTGTTAGGTTGATCTAAGCTTTCAACGTGTACCATTCTGATAAAGAATGTATAGGTAGAAAGATCAAAACTGTTAGGTTGATCTTAAGATGTAATAGATTAGTCTTGAAGAAATCGTAGTGCATCAATCTGATCAATATTACAGAAGTCAAGGCAGAAAACGTAGAGCCTAAAGATCGTAGTGTGCCTGCCTTGAAGGGGACTCTTCGAAAATCGTAGAGTGGTCCCAACATTTGCCGAGCCAACTCTACGATCACAGTATACTAAAGGAAACATGAAGTTTTACAAGTCAACGATCGTAGTGTGCTCTCGGGAATGTAGAGTCAACAACACGAGCAAGAGAAGACCGTAGTGTGCAAAGGATTAAGGAAAATCGCAGTGCTCTCGAACTAATAGCTTCATAGTATGCAAAGATGTCAAAGACACTACGATCTAAATCGTAGAACATCACGATCTAAATCGTAGAACATCACAATCCAAATCGTAGAGCATCATCTGTCTCATATCAGAAAACGTCGAGCCTCATGATCTGTGTTTTCAACAAGTGAGGAATGGATCCCAGATGCTGCAGTACTCATCTGTCCCAGAATATATGAAATATCCTTAGTATGCAACAAAGAAGCATAGTGAAGAAGCTAAGGATAGTACCATGGGTAAGAGGGACAAAACACATTTTCAGGTGGTAGGTGAGAAAGCAGCCTGCAGTGTCAGTGGGCCAGAATGCAAAATTCAGAAGATGTGCATAAATGTCTCCATCATAGTACAGAAAGTTCAGATGCATTTAATGCCACAACGGATGGATCCAACGGATAGTTTTCAACATAACATATATACAGATCAGACAGATGAGAGAGAGATTAAGCAAGCCTTAAACAAACAATGTGAACATCTCTCTCAAGCTCAACTCTACGATCTGAGATATTGCAAAGCTTGCTCAGCTACTCAATTCTTTAGAACAAGTGCTTACACATCGACTGAGTAGAAACCATCAAGAACTTATTAACTGTCAATCAACTGAAGAAGAGTACCAAGTCTGCTGGACTTGAAGAGTTCGTAGTGAACTGTAAGAAAGTCAAGTCTGCTGGACTTGAAGAGTTCAAGAGTGAACTAGAGAAGTTCCTATACTGCTGGTCTAGAAGGAATCTGTGTGATTCAGAAGATTGTAAAAGACATCCTTAGTGGATATCCTATGCGTTGAGTAGAAGAGTGGAGTAGGAGCTTTGAGTGCTCTAAACCACTTAAAAACAACTGTGTCGTTTACATTCATGTAATATCGGCTATCTCTGCTATAACTGTCTTACTCGCTCATAACTCCATTGCTTGGTAACGAAGACTAAAACAAATACTAATTTCGCTAAGTTTTAATCATTATCTAAGAACAAGTTTAAAAAGAAAATATTTTCAAATATCTATTTAACCCCCCTTCTAGATAATTTGTGCCTACTAGGAACTAACAATTGGTATCAAAGCAGGTTCTATTTTATAGCTTACACGCTTTAGTAGATCCAAATGGCACTCGTACCAAGTGAATCCATGACCGAGGGAGGCAGGAAGC
This sequence comes from Panax japonicus, assembly GCA_020205505.1. Lineage (NCBI taxonomy): Eukaryota > Viridiplantae > Streptophyta > Magnoliopsida > Apiales > Araliaceae > Panax > Panax japonicus. The sequence continues at coordinate 11,934,259 of CM035105.1, forward strand.
CACCAATATGCAACAAGGATAAATTTGCTAACTGGAAAGTCAGGATGCAAGCCTACACGGACTCAATAGATGAAGATCTATTTGAGACTATTCTTAATGGGCCCTATATACCAACAAAGATTGCACCAACCATTGACGATCCAAACAGAGTACAAATCAAAGTTAAAGAAGAATGAGCAGACACAGAGAAGAGAGTTGTCCAACTTGATAAAAAGGTGAAGAACATCCTGTTCCAATCCTTAGAGGACGATCTGTTTGAAAATGTTGTAAACAGCAAAACAGCTAAGGAAGTTTGGGAAGCACTGCTAATTATGCACGAAGGAACTGAAGAAGTCAGAGAGAACAAGCAGTCTCTCCTGACACAGCAGTATAAAATATTCGCTCATGTGCAGGGAGAAAACGTGACTGCAACCTATGAAAGATTCAACGTTCTGCTCAACTCTCTACGAGCGTATGGGAAGATCTATCCTAACAAGGATCTAACCATAAAGTTCATGAGAGCCCTACCGAGCAGGTGGGATACAAAGACCACAACAATAAGAGAATCAAAGAATCTTAATGAGATGACAGTTCAACAACTGTATGGAAATCTCCAGACGTACGAACTGGAGTTGACCCAATGCGCCGAAACTTTATCAGAAGGAAGAAGAAAGGATAAGGGTGTTGCTCTCAAGGCAAATGAAGGTGTATCAAAAGTCATAACTGAGATTGACTCTGATGATGATGATGAAGACGATGACGATGACTTTGCTATGCTGGTAAAGAGACTAAGAAGGTTCATGCGACAAGGCAGAACCGGCAAGCCAAAGAAAGTTAGCAACTACGTCAGCCAGGAACAAATGAATGATTTATGCTACAACTGCAAGAAACCTGGTCATTTCATTGCCAACTGCAACAAGCCTATCAAAGAAGAACTAAAGAAGAAATCTCATGCAAAGAAAGAATACAAAGGAACCAAGAGGCCTTAGAAAAGAGACAAAGGCCTGGTTGCCGGATGATCCACATATGAGGAAGAACCACATATGGCCAATCTGTGCTTAATAGCCAAACATCCAAAGGACAAACAAAGCCTAAACATACATGATGTAAGTATCGATGAGGTATTTGATTTTAACTCTCCTGATGTAGATATAAGTGACTTAAGAACTACTTTGCATGGCATAACCACTGACCTATATTAATACATGAAGTGGTTTAGAGTCTTGTCTAAAGATCATTCACTTCTTCAAGAGGAGAAGAAGAAAGTTCAAGAAGAGCTTGAAACAGCCCTTCTAAGTACTAATCTTCTCTCCAAGCTTGAAGCTGAGAATGAAACTTTAAAACAGACAAACACACATCATGCACAAAGAGAGTCTAAGCTAACCTCTAAAATTGGGGATCTAGAGAAGACAATCTCTGCATGGAACAAATCCTCATCGTCCATGGACTGCCTGCTCTCTAATCAGAGAAGCACATTTGACAGAACAGGCTTAGGCTTTGGGGAATCCATCTCAGAGCTAAGTGTGGAAAAGACAATGGAAACTAGCACTAGTAATATCTCAAGTTTTGGTAGAGGCATTGCTTTTGTGAAATCCTCACAGTTGGAAGAACCAGTTCAACCTTGTTCTATTGTTTCTAGTTATACTCAAAGAAGTAAAGAATCTCATGCTGGCCTGGGATTCATAAAGGAGAAGAGTAACCCAACTTCTATTTGCCCACCTCGAAGAATCGTAGAGTCAAGTAAGACCAACTCTACGAATCAACTAGGAAGGTGTAGTAGAGGTAAGGCACACTCATCACCATTTATGAAACCTAAGGACACGTGGAAGAAAGAGAATCAGTTTAACAGAAGGTTAACTAAGGAACCGCACAAGTCCAAGTGGAAGATGAATCACCACACACACACAGGCATGCATCATAATAGATGTTTCATATGCAATAAAAATGGTCATAGGTCTGCAAAGTGTTATTATAACTCCATGCATGTGAGACCCAAGATTAAAAAAATTTAGGTCCCCAAAGGCACTAACAATGAAGGACCCATGCAAATATGGGTACCAAAATGAAGGTTCAAATATTTTGACAGAAAAAGAGCTCCACGACCTCAACATGGTATTTGGACAGTGGATGCTCAAGGCATATGATAGGAAACAAAGCTCTACTATCTAACTATGTAGAAAAGGAGGGTCCCTCAGTCATCTTTGGAGATAACGGCTCGGGCAAGACAAGAGGATATGGTTCTGCTGGCAATGGTGCAGTATCTTTCAGCAAAGTAGCTTATATGGAAGGACTCCAACACAACCTTCTAAGTATCAGCCAACTCTGCGACAAGGGTCACCAGGTAACATTTCTCAACAACCAATGTCTAGTCAGAGATTTGAAGACATATGTCATAAAGCTGACCAGAACAAGAGAAGGAAATGTCTACATAGTAGATCTTGGTCAACTAAGCTCTGATGAGACAATATGTTTTATGGCAAAAGCATCCGAGGAAATGAGCTAGCTATGGCATAGAAGGCTGTCTCACTTAAACTTCAAAAGCATGTCCAAACTGGCATCAAAAGACCTCGTAGCTGGTCTACCCAAGTTTAAATTTGTGAAGGAAAGGCCATGCAATGCCTGCCAGCTTGGAAAGCAAACCAAAAGCTCATTCAAGAGCAAGACTGCCAACTCCATTGACAAACCCCTGCAACTACTCCACATGGATCTCTTTGGACCAATCCCAACAGTTAGTCTTGGAGGAAAAAGATACTCTCTAGTCATAGTCGACGACTTCACCAGATTCACATGGGTATTTTTCTTAACCTCAAAGGATGAGACAAGCTCCGAATTAATCAAGATGTTCAGACTGGTGATGAACGAGAAAGGAGAGAAAATCAAGGCTATAAGGAGTGCTCATGGAAGAGAATTAAATTTCTCAGAGATAGACAAGTTCTGCTCAGACAATGGCATCAGTCATAACTTCTCAGCTCCACGAACTTCTCAACAAAATGGAGTTGCTGAAAGAAAAAACAGAACCCTGATAGAGGCTGGAAGGACTCTATTAGTAGCAGCTCGTCTGCCTGAATACTTCTGGGCAGAAGCTGTCAACACTGCATGCTACACACAGAATAGATCATTAATTCACTCTACGATCAAGAAGACACCCTACGAACTGTGGAAAGGAAGGAAGTCGAGTGTCAGCTATTTCCATGTCTTTGGTTGTGCATGTTATATTCTCAACAATGGAAAGCAGTATCTGACAAAATTACAGCCCAAGTCAGACGAAGGGATCTTTCTTGGATATGCCACAGACAGCAAAGCTTACAGGGTGTTTAACAAGAAGACACTGAATGTCGAAGTCTCAATACACATCATCTTTGATGAAACTGACTTAGACAAAGCAGTACCTCAAGACACTACGATCGATAATGCAGACACTACGAATGATATCGTCGAGCTCAGCACTACGATCATAGTGCCAGATAGTGAAGTCGTAGAGCATGATAATGAAATCATAGAAAGGTCCATCCAGGACAGCGAGCCTCCACTCCAAGAAGAAGAGATAGACCTTGAAGACCTAAGACAGGAAGGCATCAGGACAGATGTCCCAACTGGGAACAGATGGGCAAGAGATCACACTCAGAATCTAATCATTGGAGATCCGAGTGCAAGAGTCAAAACAAGAGCTGCTACTCAGAATGAATGCTTTTATCTAAGCTTCCTGACATAGATAGAGCCAAAGAAGATAGAGGATGCTATGGAAGACTCCAGTTGGATAGAATCCATGCAGAAAGAACTCAACCAATTTGAACGAAGCAAAGTTTAGAGATTGGTGCCCAGACCAAAGAGTCATCCTGTCATAGGAACCAAGTGGGTCTTTAGGAATAAAATGGATGAAGATGGAGTCATTACCAGAAACAAGGCAAGATTAGTGGCAAAGGGCTACTCTCAAGAAAAAGGAATTGACTATGATGAGACAATTGCACCCGTTGCCAGATTAGAAGCCATCAGAATCTTTCTTGCCTTTGCTGCCCACATGAAGTTCAAAGTCTTCCAGATGGATGTCAAAAGTGCATTTCTAAATGGAGAACTCCAAGAAGAAGTCTATGTAGAGCAACCTCCAAGTTTCATCAATCCATCTCTTTCCAATTATGTCTATAGATTAGATAAAGCTTTATATGGTCTTAAACAAGCACCTAGAGCATGGTATGAAACACTGACTAACTTCTTAATAGAAAATAGATTCACTAGAGGTAGAGTAGATACCACACTATTTCTTAGAAAGCATAAAGACAAAGTCTTACTAGTTCAAATATATGTTGATGATATCATTTTTTGTTCTACTAACGAAAAGTTATGTCAGAGATTCTCTAAGCTAATGTAGAGCAAGTTTGAAATGAGCATGATAGGTGAGCTGAAATTCTTTCTTGGACTGCAAGTGAAGCAAACTGATGATGGAATATTCATCAACCAAGCCAAATACATCAAAGACTTACTAAAGAAATATGGCATGGAATCAGCCTCTCCCATGAAAACACCAATTGCTCCTACAACCAAGCTTGACAAGGATGAGAAAGGTAAAAGTATTGATATCACTCAATACAGAGGTATGATAGGGTCTCTTTTATACCTAACTCCCAGTAGGCCAGATATAATATTTTCAACATGCATATGTGCTAGATTTCAGGCTAACCCTAAAGAGTCACATTTGTCTGCTGTAAAGAGGATCTTCAGGTATCTGAAGGGTAAACCCTACTTGGGGCTGTGGTATCCCAAGGAATCCTCATTTGAACTAATAGGATACACAGATGCTAATTTTGCAAGATGAAAAATAGATAGAAAAAGTACCAGTGGCACCTGTCAACTTCTTGGAAACAGACTTGTGTCCTTGTTTAGCAAAAAGCAAAACTCAATGTCTACTTCAACTGCAGAAGCTGAATATATTGCTGCTGGCAGCTGCTATGCTCAGATCCTATGGATGAGAAATCAGCTAGCTGACTATGGGTTCGATTTTAAATCTATTCCCATACACTGTGATAACACAAGTGTCATAGCAATAACTCATAATCATGTCATGCATTCTAGGACCAAGCATATAGAAATAAGGTATCACTTCATTAGGGATCATGTGCAAAATGGAACTATATCTTTACAATATATCCCTACTGAAAATCAACTTGCTGATGTTTTTACAAAACCACTAGATGAATCCAGATTTAACAAGTTAATTAGTGAGCAAGGCATGCTAAATCTTCAACCAAGAAATGTATGCTCTAGATTGTTCTAACCATGACAGATATAAAGGTTGTACTCAAAATCGTAGACATGATCAAGGAAAGTTCACGATTATAGAGCTGAACAGACAACTATCTCAACGATCGTAGCAAAGACTCAACTATCATAGTGCAGACTCTACGATGACCAAAAGCCCTTTCAATAAGCAAAGTGAATCCTGTGATGACAAGCTTCATAACAAAGCAATCTCTCTAAGAGGTGCCTCAAGGACAAACCTAACCATTGAATCACACCAAGAGGTTGGCCCTTCCTGAGTTACCTTAAAAAGAATGCTTAGTTAAAAACTCATCACAAGGATCCAGACAGACTCGACGATCGTGGGACAGACTCTACTAATGCTGATCAGACTCAACGACTGCCAAACAGACTCGACGATCGTAGGACAGACTCAACGAATAGAAGACTACCTCTACGATCTTAGTCATCCTAAGGACACCTCAACTCTGAAGACAAAAAGGGAAAATCATTACATTCCTAGACATTCAAAATCGTAGAGCCAAGCAAAAGGCGACACCTGTCCCACTAAGTCAAAAAGAGAGAGGGAAGCTACAAGTACAAATTGAAACCGTGTTTTTGAAATCTGAAGTTCAAAAGATTATCTCTCTCTCTCTCTCTCTCTCTTTCAAAGCAAAACCCAAATCAAAAGAAAACTCAATCGTATCTCACTTCTCAACTACAGAATCAATGGCTGCTTCAAATGTAATTTCAGGCTACAGACTCTGTTTTGAAGAGTTCAAGGATGCTCCACCAAAATTTCATAAGACGCTGGCCTTACTGAAGAAGGCGGGTCTCGAAGAGGCGTTGATCACCGATACACTCATCTATCCAAAGTTAGTGAAGGAGTTCTAAAAGAATGGAGTGTACGAACACAACACCATCACTACTCGAGTAAAGGGAGTAGAAATGAGACTTAGGGAAGAAGACTTCAACCTGGCCCTAGGTTTCAAGAATGTGGGGCACCCATTTCTAGACAGCATAGGCTTCCAAGAGGGACTGAAGAAAATGCATCACAAAAAGAACCCCTCTGTGAAAGGCTACAAAAAGAAGGAGTTCCCTCGGAGGTACGAATTTTTGGCTGACATTATTGGGAAATGCATCTGCTGTAAAAGCTCAGGTCATGACTTGGTAAATGAGACTCAGCTTAAGCTCATGACGGCCATGGTTCATGGTACACAACTCGACTATGGGGCTGTGTTGCTCGAGTGGATCGGCAAATGGATAGTCAACTCGAAGAAATCAAAGAGCACCCAAAAGATGTTGTATGAGAGATTTATAAGCATCATTCTGTAATCTGCACTGGGTGATAAAAATGGGGATGATGAAGGAGAAGCCATCAACCCTAATCAAAGAATGACCCAGCAGTTATTTAAGAACTGGGAAAGGAACCCTGTTGAGTATGTTCGAATGATGACAGAGTCCAGTGGGAGAACTGGGGAACTAAAGGAGGCAGGCTTTCCAGGAGGCATGTCTATTGTCAAAGAAGTTGAAGAAGAAGGAGAAGCAGATAAGGGAGGACCCTCTACTCTTGCCAGAAAAAGCAAGGGCAAGAGAAAGGTAAGGGAAAGACAAATTGAAGAGCCTCAAGGATCTACAACTAACATTCTTGTAGATTCCTCTGACATAGAGACTCTAAGGAGGCTAAGGAAGATGCAACAGTAAGAAGAAGATGAAGAGGATTAAGCCGCCATATCACAGATCCTAAAGAAGAACAAAACTGGTCATAAGTCCAAAAGACCAACAGTTTCTTCGATCGTAGAGTCTTTGTTGTTCTCTGAGACCAGGCCAAGTGTGGCAGAAATGGAAGAAGCTGCTTCAAGAAGAGTGGTTGTTCAACATGGAAAAACAAAGACTCAATAAAATCCAGAAATGGTGGCTAAACCCAGCAAATCAAAGAGGAAGTTGGTCAAGAAGTATATTCTTAAAAATGAAAAAGTGCTTAAGAAGGAAGCCTAGAGTATGGCTGCAAAAGTAGAACTGCCCCAAGAAAACGAAGAAAATAGTGCTCCAGCTGAGGGGGAGATCCCTGAAATTCTCATAATTGAGTATACACCAGCTGAGGCGGAAAAGTCTACAGCTCAAGAAGATGTTCCAGCAGAAAGGGACTTTCTGAACTTAGAAGAAGTTGTACCAGGTGAGGGGGAGTTTCTAAACCTCCAAAAAGATGTTCATGTTGAGGGGGAGCCTCGTGATATCCTAATGGCTGAAGAAGAGGTCCCTGCCCAAGATAAAGTGGAACCAATGCCAAACCTTCCAGAGACTGCTAAGTTAATGGAATCTTTAGAAGAAAACAACGAAAAGGAAGAGGATGATGATGATGATAATGAGCTTGAAATCACTGGAGTATGGAAAGATGGATATAGGAGCTATATGTACACTCAACTATTTTCCTACCTACCCATGATGGCATATCATCAAGCTCAAATCTTGAATTCATGGGATCACATGTTCTGGAGCTTCAAGGAATATCCAGCAATCTAAGTTCTGGCTAATGGATTTCCAGGGAAAGTCATCTTTGCCAAGAATCTGTTAACCAACCATTCCTCATCAAAAGACAACTCTGAGGTATTGTCTATTCGTATCAAATTCAGAGCTAATCATTTACCATCATCTTCATTTAGCTATTTCTATGAATTTCCAAAATGGCTGGAAGTGATTCTCAATCCAGTAAATCATTTTCCAGTTATAGAATCCCAAAATTCTGTAACTGAAGAACCAGAAGAAATCAACCTTACCCTGCTCCCTCAAATCACCAACTCTACGACTCCAGACTCAAGCCACATCGTAGAGTCCAACATTAAAATCGTAGAGTCACCTATCCCAGACATCCAAACCCAAGCCCCTCCAGCTAATATACCATCCTCCTAATCACGTGACTACTTCAGTCTTGATCTCGCTCTGTACAATTTGCAAGATCAATCCCAACCAAGAACCCCTCCAATGGACAATCCTCAAGCAAATGATACCTTCCAAGCCTGCCCATCAAGGATGACTTGAAAGAAACTTCTGAGCAGATGATCAAGTCTATTGAAGCAAGTTTGGAATCTCACTCCGATCTCCTTAACATCTGACTGAATCAAATGATAACAGCTACAAACAATTTCCCTGGAACTATGTACACTGAGCTTACAAAGAGGCTAAGGGAAATTATCAAAGAGATTCTGAAGAGTATGTCAGACAGAGATGAGATCCACTTCCAGGTTGCTGCCAATCAAAGTGATGATGTACTTGAAATGCAGAAACACCAAGATCGTCAACATCAAATTATGTTGGACAATATTCTCAACTTGAAAGCTTCTGTCTATGACTTCCAGAAATCTTATGCCAATCAGGAGAAGCATAATGATATGATTCTGACAGCCCTCTAAAATAAAGAATCTAGAGCTGAAAAACAGATCAAGGACAATAGAGAGGACATTGCTCAAACCCAAAGCCAACTGAATGAGCTTGTTCAAGGAGTTAATCGGCTATCTGCGGATATTCGAACCCTTGATACTGACATAAAGGGGGAGAATAATAAAGGGAAAGGAGATCAAGGAGGTCAAGGAAGCCAAGGCATGAGGCAGAGGAGGCCATGGAACTCAAGAAAGGGGGAAAAGTCAATTTCATGCCCAGACATCACGAAGCCCTCCTGCAAGACATCATCAAACTCAACAATCTGGTCAGCAGGCAATTGTGATAGCTATTCCTCTGAGTCGTCAAGAGCCAACTCCCAAGACGTGACTACTATACGCATAAAAATGCCAACTGGAGATCCTTCATTCATGCGCAGTCATGAGGAGAGTCCAGCTCTAAGTCTAAGCGAGCTGAAAGAGTTAGTAAGAAATGAGGAAGCTTAAAGGAAAAGAAGGGCTGAGGAGTATGCCAACCCACCTCCACATAAAGGTCAAGGAAACAGAGATAAGTTAAAACTTAAATTTCCTATTGATGTAATGCTGAATTGTAATATCTTCTGATCATCAATAAATTCATACTTAAAAATTTTAGCTGCTCACTGAAATACTAAGTCATGTTTAAATTTCTTGCAAATGCATCTAGTCACTAATAATCATGACAACAAATCTCCTTGGATATGTCAACATCAAATAGGGGGAAATTGTTAGGAGAATGCATATTATGATTTGATATTTTAATGTATATGTTCATGATTATTTGTAAGGTCCTTAAATGAATATATGTACAAGGACTTAGTGATAGATCAAAATTGTTAGGTTGATCTAAGCTTTTAACGTGTACCATTCTGATAAAGAATGTATAGATAGAAAGATCAAAACTGTTAGGTTTATCTTAAGATGTAATAGATTAGTCTTGAAGAAATCGTAGTGCATCCATCTGATCAATATTACAGAAGTCAAAGCAGAAAACGTAGAGCCTAAAGATCGTAGTGTGTCTTCCTTGAAGGGGACTCTTCAGAAATCGTAGAGTGGTCCCAATGTTTGTCGAGCCAACTCTACGATCACAGTATGCTTAAGGAAACATGAAGTTTTTCAAGTCAACGATAGTAGTGTGCTCTCGGGAACGTAGATTCAACAACACGAGCAAGAGAAGATCGTAGTGTGCGAAGGATTAAGGGAAATCATAGTGCTCTCAAACTAATAGCTTCATAGTATACAAAGATGTCAAAGACACTACGATCTAAATCGTAGAACATCATGATCCATATCGTAGAGCATCATCTGTCTCATGTCAAAAAATGTCGAGCCTCATGATCTGTGTTTTCAACAAGTGAGGAATGGATCCAAGATGCTGCAGTACTCATCAGTCCCAGAATATATGAAATATTCTTAGTATGCAACAAAGAAGCGTAGTGAAGAAGCTAAGGATAGTACCATGGGTAAGAGGGACAAAACACCTTTTCAGGTGGTAGGTGAGAAAGCAGCATGCAGTGTTAGTGGGCCAGAATGCAGAATTCAGAAGATGTGCAAAAATGTCTCCATCACAGTACAGAAAGTTCAGATGCATTTAATGCCACAACGGATGGATACAACGGATAATTTTCAACATCACATATATACAGATCAGACAGATGAGAGAGAGATTAAGCAAGCCTTAAACAAACAACGTGAACATCTCTCTCAAGCTCAACTCTAAGATCTGAGATATTGCAAAGCTTGCTCAGCTACTCAGTTCTTTAGAACAAGTGCTTACACAGCGACTGAGTAGCAACCATCAAGAACTTAAAAACTATCAATCAACTGAAGAAGAGTACCAAGTCTGCTGGACTTGAAGACTTCGTAGTGAACTGTAAGAAAGCCAAGTCTGCTGGACTTGAAGTGTTCAAGAGTGAACTAGAGAAGTTCCTAGACTGCTGGTCTAGAAGGAATCTATGTGATTCAGAAAATTGTAAAAGACATCCTTAGTGGATATCCTACTCGTTGAGTAGAAGAGTGGACTAGGAGCTTTGAGTGCTCTGAACCACTTAAAAACAACTGTGTCATTTACATTCATGCTATTATCTGCTATATCTACTATAACTGCCTTACTCGCTCATAACTCCATTGCTTGGTAACGAAGACTAAAACAAATACTAATTCCGCTAAGTTTTAATCATTATCTAAGAACAAGTTTAAAAAGAAAAGATTTTCAAATATCTATTCAGCCCCCCCTTCCAGATAATTTGTGCCTACTAGGAACTAACAAATACTTATGTCTAATGAAAAGGATGTGTATGAGTAAAAGAGTAATTATTTAAAGTCCAAAGTAAGTGGACTAGAAACCCTAATTAAATAATTAGGGAAATGTAAAATTTATGGGAGATGTCCCAAACAATTTATTGGATAGCCTAAACTTGGGAGAAATTTCTAAAAGCATGTTAAAACTCAAAATTTTAGTTAGAGATAGAATTTTGAAGCGCGAACCGCTCTGTTGCGCCCAAAATGTCATGTTTAGTCTAAAAAGACTATAAACGCAAAATGTGTCATGGCTGACTTTTTGGTCAAAGTTAATAGTTGACTTTTTTGGAGAAAAGTCAAAATCAAAGTTAGAAGTGAAATTTGTAGACGCGGATGAGATATTTGAATCTGAAAAGTCAAAATTAGTAAGAATAGACTCTAAACATGAAATTTGTCGGGGTTACTTTTTAGTCAAAGTCAACAGTTGACTTTTATGGAGAAAATTCAAACTTAAAATTAGTAGATGAATTTCAAGAAATGGATGTGCCCATGACGTTGGGAGCGTCGAATTTAGTAGGAATCGACTATAAATTCAAATTTGATTTCTTGGGTCCGAAAGGTAAAGACAAGATTAAACACGTAAAACGAGGAAATAAAAACGGGACCCACATGACTTAATATAGCTGGAAATTCCATCACATGGGCAGCCACCTAACCTCACCCACACCTCACCAACTCTCACCTAATCCTAACCACTCCCTCCATCTCCTAAATGTTTATTCTTTTAACTAAAGCAAATGGAAAATAAAGAGAAACATTTCCTCTCATTTTCCCTTGAATACCCGACCAGATAGAGAGAGAAGAAGAGGGAGAAGGCTGCCACTGATGGAGAAAAAGAAGAGAGGAGAAGAAGTTGAAATAAGAAGAAAAAAACTTAAAGTTATAAAACTATAACTCTAAAACTATGTTTATAGTTGTTAATCTTGTGTTTATGTGAGTTTGATGAAATAGATCATGGATCATGGTGGATATATGAGTATAAGAGGTATTAGGTTGTATTAAGATGTATTCTGTTGATTAATGTTTGATTAATCAAGAGATCATGGAATTTTTCTTAGAAAACATTCATGTATAAAAACTTATTTTCTAAAAAATGAAACATGAAATTCAAACAATCAGATCTCTCATTCTACATAAATTTTTTAGTGTGGTAAAGTCCTAGAGTTAGATCTATAAGTCTTCTAACTTCTCCAAGTTGAATTGTCGAAAAATGTGTTGTAGATTTTTGTATGGACTATTTTTGGTAAAGTAGGAAAAATCTGGAAAAATGCCCTAAATATCAGCCACTTTGAGGCACTACCAATTGAAACATACAAATTATTCTTGAGATCCGTCATAGAGCGGTGTTAGATATATGAGTTATCTATTAAACACAAGTTGTATCACTCAAAAATATTAAGCCAGTCAATTGTAGAATCATTTTTCCCAAAACACTCCCAGCTGGATAAACATCTGGAAAATCAGACAACTTCCCTAGCCAGTTTTTGGTGAAGGTTGTTTCGTCCACTTTAAGAGCTCTAAAAATTATGGGCTTTGGGGTATGTTAGTATGACAAGTTAACTAGATTCCGTCCAAAGATGGGAATTTTTGGATGTCCAGAAGTGGAGTTAAGGCTTTTACAAGAAAATGTGTTTTTAAAAGTAAACTATAATAACTCCTAAGATACAACTCAGAAAATTATGAAATTTTAACTGGAGTTAGTATATGATAGTATGAGCTTGCCGTATAAATTTTAGATGTTTTGGACAAAAGGATAATTTATGATAAATATTGTCATTTTTGACTGTTTTAGCCTATTTAGAAATAGGAAACAAAATTGAAAAATTGCAGGAAAATTTTTTTATACCTAAAATATCATATACTGTTATTTTCCATAAGATAAAAAAAATAATAAGTTGTTTTTGTATTTTTCATGTAAATTATTGAGTTATGAATAAATGGATAAAATAAGTAATGTGATGTTATAAAGTGTAAAAATGTAATTTTTTTGACAAAAGACCCTTAATATGAATTGTGGAGGGTCATTTTTGGTAAAATGTTATATTTATTACATTTTAGGTTTATTAAATAAATGAATTAGTAAAGGATAAACAATTAAAAGTAATTATTTATGAGTTTAATAGATGATCAAAATATTATTAAAAGATTGATAATATTATAATAAAATATTATTAAGCAATTAATAATATTTAGAATTAAAATATAATTAAATGATTAATAATATTAGATTAAATTAAAACTAAAATATTATTAAATAATTAATAATATTAGTAAGTGACAAAAATATTATTAAAGGATTAATAATATTTGAGAATGGTTAAAATATTATTAAATAATTAATAATATTAGAAGGTGATGATTAATTACTTAATCAAATAAATGCTCAGCGATGCTATGAGTTATCATTTGAAGCAAATTATGAATGAGGATGAATTAAATGATAAAACTCCGGTGCACGCGAATATTTAAGAACGTGAGTTTATATGTTAAGTATAAAGAAATAGGAAACGTAATAAGACGTGCAATGATGTTTAACATAAATAAATTGAATGGATAGTAAAGAGTCCTAGAAAGACTTTAACACGTGATTGAGCATTGTGTATCAAGATTTAAAAAGGGAAAACAATGAAATAAAATGTAAAGCTAACATAAGAGACTAATAAGCGTCATTATGTGGCTAATTGTGGTTGTGCATACCCTTATGTTACGTATGGATTGAAGGAATGGAATAGATGAGGGAATGGAATAAGGGAGGGAATGGAATGATTTTTTAATATTCCATGTACATGTTTGGTTGATGTTAGGAATACATCTAAGAATGAAATAAATAATTAGAAAGTGACCTAAATACCCTCAAATGTTCAAATTTAACTTAAATTCAATTTGTATTAAAAATTTAACACATATTTCATTCTTAGAAATAAAGGGGAGGGGTGGAGTGTGGGTAAAGTTGGGTGGGGTAGGTGGGTTAGGGTGGCTGGGTGGGGGTAGGTGGTAGGAGATGGGGGTAGGTGGGGTGGGGTGGGTGGGGTGGGTGGGTTGGTAGGTAGAGTAGAGTAGGTGGGTTGGGTGGGGTAGGTGGGGGTAGGGTGGGGTGGTTGGGGTGGGGTGGGTGGGGTGGATAGGTGGGTTAGGGTGGTTAGGTGGGGGTGGGGGTAGGTGGGATGGGGTGGTTGGGTGGGGTTAGGTTGGTAGGGGGTGGGGGTAGGTGGGGTGGGGTGGGGTGGGGTGGATTGCGTAGGTGGGGTAGGTGGGGTGGGTTAGGGTGGCTGGGTGAGGGTAGGTTGGTAGGGGGTGGGGTAGGTGGGGTGGTGGGTGGGTGTGTGGGTGGGGGTAGGGTGGGGTGGGTTGGGGTAGATGGGGTGGGTGGAGTAGGGTAGGTGGGGTGGGTGGATGGGTAAATGGGGTAGGGTGGCGTGGGTGGCGTGGGGTAGGTGGGGGTAGGGGTAGGGGTAGGGTGGGTGGGGTGGGTAAGTGGGGTAGGTGGGTAAGGGGTGGGGTGCTAGTGGGGGTAGGTGGGGTGGGGTAGAGTAGGTGGGGGTAGGTTGGTAGGGGTGGGTGGGAGTATGTGGGGGTAAGTTGGTAGGGGTGGGGTAGGTGGGTTAGGGGTGGGGTAGGGTAGGGTGGGGTGCGGTGGGGTGGCTGGGTGGGGGTAAGTGGGGTAAATTACGAAGAAATAGAAATATGGAAATTCTGAAGAAATTATCAAATTTCGGCTCCTTCTCTCTCGTCGTTCCCAGATCGATCGAATTGAATGAATATGTAAAAAGCCCTATTATATATTTAGGGGTATATTTGTCAATTACTTAAAAATAATGGATGGAATGATTTATTCCTGGCCACCCCTCAAGGAATGAAAATTAAAATTTTAAGTTAACTATCATTCCAGGAGGAATACATTATTCCGTTGGAATAAACAAACCAAACAACATTTTTATCATTCCAATGGAATGATTCATTCCATTCTCCCTCCTATTCCATCGATCCAAACGTAGCATTAATCGTGTAGGACAATGGAAGGATGAATTCTCCTAATCGCGCAAGGAACGCTTCGAGGCAAGTTCTTCAGTAACTTGCTCTTATGTGATATAATACCATGTTTATGGTAGTTAATGATATATGTTGTTTTATGTGAAATCATTGATTACATGAATGTTGTGTAACTAAATGCAAAGCATGCAATTTGTGAAGTATGGGTTAAATATACAATATGAAGATTATATTGTATTGTATGATAAGTAAAGATGCATATCATGAAATGTATGATGCATATAGATGCATGAAGCATGTGTAAATGCGTTGACTAAAATTTTTGATGCATGAATATTTGAAATTTGTATGTTATGGGATGCATGAAATGTGTACACTATTGGACTTGCTAAGCCGTTGTACTCAACCTTGCAAACAAATTTTGCAAATAAAAGTCGATATAAACATATGACCATAGGGTCAAAGACTTCAGAATAGAAGAAGGATCACGAGAAGAAATAGTGATTGAAGATGGTTGGTGTTTTAATATTACACTAACACATTGGTGTAATTTCTTTAGAGTAATTATACATGGTAAGGTTTTATGTCGAAACACTTGATTGTGAAGTTTCCAACTAAGCTAGATGGACGTTAATATTATATATTGTAGATGTTGAGTTGAAATACTCTAGACAAAAGATTATTTAAAATTTGAATGGAGAGTTAATGAATACTCGCAAGTTAATATGTCATTATGAAACATATTGTTTATAATTTAAGATGTATAGATAGATCGTGAACGATCTACAGATGTAATAACTTATTGTAAAGGTTAAAGATTCTAGAATAGAAGAGAATAATGTATTAATTGGTATAAAAGTCAGGTTGTGTTCATTACTTTATGAATAAAGGTTATATATATTGGAATGAAGGTAGTACCGTGACGTACCAGGTCCGAGGTTCAAGGGACCCGGATTTGGGGGCGTGACAAAAACTAAGATTAGGTTTAGTTATTTATTTACTTATGAACAAATTTTATTTATTTTTCCTAATTAGAATAGGATTTAATATATAGACATATAAATAAATTATATCTAATTAATTTTAAGGCCCAATTTTATAAAATTATTTTTTTTAACACTTATTAATATTTATTAGCCCACATAAATTAAATGACTAGTTTGACTTAAATAAAAGACAAAGTCCAATTAATATATATAATTAAAATGTAAATTCAAATGTTATTTATTTATTATTTAATGTTTTTTATGGGTATTACAATTTAGTTATGCGAATTGATTGCTATGAACTGATTTAGAGTTAAGGAGTATAGGATTAGTTGTGCGGAGTAATAAGGTAGGAAAAATTGGGCTAGAACACAAACCAAACTGTATGAAATCAGCCCATTACAGAGACGCACACATTATGCTCGATAAAAGTACTATGAGAACTGTTTTACTTAAAAAATGAAAACTAAGTAGCCAAGACCCGAGTTATATACATATATATTATATATAACTAATTATAGGGTTTGGATAAATCGAATAAAGAAAGGAAGCATTTTTGAGACAAAACAAAAAGTCAAAAACTAGTGTGACTGCTGACCTTAAGACCAAATTCAGGACTAGTTTTATTTTTAAAAAAATTCTGGGGTTTTGGGAAGTTATAGTACACTGATTAAGGAATCCATAGCCTCTAAAACAAAGTAATTTTTACCTTGGAGGAGGGAGTTATGAAATTCCAAAGTAAGTGCATCGAATATGTCCAAAATCTGGAAATCAGATTCAGACATGTCCCTTGTACGAATTTTTTGGAATTATGTGTTCAGAATTTGAAAATGGTTAAAGAATAAATGTTATAGCATCGGAAGTTAGCTTCGCGCGGGCGCAAGAATCACTCAAAAATGTTTTGAAACGAATGAATTATGACTATTTTAGCGAGAAAGGGTAAAGTTGGGAAAAAGTTAAAAACTGTTATGAATGGCCATTTTTTAGGACTGTTATGGGCTGTTTATAGAATCCAAAATAGGTGGTTTGTATTTTCTAAAAATAGTCTTCTATGGTGTTTATAACATATGTAAAAATGAGAGCAATCAGATAAGTGAGTAAGAAGTTAAAAATCGCAAAGGCGCCGTTTCGTTATGTAGGCTGCAGCGCGCAGGCAGCAACGTGCGCGCGCACACAGCGCTGTGCTGTGTTGCGGCTGCAGCAATCTGGCCAGTTGAGATTTGTTTTTGGCGTGTCTAAATGACCCAAAATGCTCAGTTTGTATTTTCTAAAAATAATATGGTATACCAAGTATAACATATCCAAAATTCATCGTATTCGAATTAATGATTTAAAAGTTAGAAAATTGAAAAGTGGACGTCAAGCCGTGGGGTTGCCCAGCCCAGCCCAGCCGGTTATGCCGAGCCCGGCTATGCCTAGCAGCCTTAGGCTACTTGGCGAATCGAGTTTCCGCGACGTGTTTGGTTAATTTTAATGATTTGGCACATAAAGAAACATTGTAATGTATAAATAAATAATAAAGATTATATATATTGTAAACTCATTCAATATGTAAGCAACGCAATAAAAGTCTTATGTTTAGTTATGTAAACATAAGTTTATATATATATATATATATGAGAAACGTGAGCCGGGTAATGATATATAAAAAGGGTTATGTATGAAAATGAAATACAAAAGTGAAAGGTTTTCGAAGTTCAAAACGAAAACTACGATCACGGAGTTAAATAATGGTGTATGTATAAAACTAAAATATGTGCGAAGCAAGAATTTAATTTATTCGCGGGAATAAATGTTAAACTATACTACTAATGAAGTAAGGCATCCGTATACGTCGTTATATGATGTTTTAACGTCGCATGGGCTATTGCGAAAACATAAAAGCTATGTAAATTAAAGAATAATGAAATGAGCTATGTATACGCAATAGAAACAACCAATAAGCCATAACACTTCAAGTTTATATAATAAAGACAAGAAATATCTGATTATAACTAGAAGCATATAATATTTATATACTAAAGTCATGAGAACCTTTTTGGGCATAAAAGGGTTATAACGGACAAAAATTTCTAAAGAAGTGTGGAATGGTTTTAAGAAAAGAATAAAAGATAATAGTTAATACAAACCAAGAATTTTGTCAAATATGTGACTAATTGGTATGCATATGTAAACTCGATTGTGTAGGATTCGTGAAGCACAGGTAGCTATAAGTTGTAATCGACTCGCAAGGAAACTTTCTTAGTCTGTTTTTATGTTAATATGTCTTATGATTACAAGTATGTGAATATTCATGATTTGCCTAATGTTACTTCATGAATGATTAAAGTCAATATATGACTAATGTGACTTGAGTTATGGAATCAATGTATTTAAAGTAAACGATATGCGAATAATGATAGATTGATAATACTAAAGGTATGATTTGAATATGAAACTATGTGATATGTGACACATGATAGATTGTTGGACTTGCTAGGCCGTCGTGCTCGATCATTCTTGTAAAACATAAATTGCAGGTTACAATCGAAATGTGATCCCCTAGTTGTTGAGATGATAAAGATTAGAAGGATATGTGCAGAAAATTACTTTCTTTAGTTAAAGATTGTATTACAATGTATTGATAGTTTGTGATGTATGTGTACAAATGCAAGTTTGTAAATATTTAATTATCCGGTTATTAGAATATAGGATCACACATACGCATACAAACGATAGAGAATTAAGAATAACACAAGAGATTTACATGGTTCCCCAATTTGGATACGTACTTCACAGGCGACTTCTTGTTTATTGATGATTCCTTGGTTACATAGAGGCTTTACTGTAATATCCGAGATATTTTTTTTATGTAATTTAAGAATTATTAATAAACGAATTTATATGAAACTTTTGGGATATTTCATTTATTAGATGTATATGTGTTGTACATATATGTGTTATTTCAAGATATGTGATGAGATGTATTTAAATGGTTGGTTTAGTTTTATTTAACTATTTAAATTGATTAAGTAAGGAATTATTCTACTCCCTCCGTCCCAGGATAAAAGTCTTGGTGAACTTTTCACGCATATTAAGAAGAGGAATAAAATGACAAAATTGCCTATAATAATGTCATTAAATAAGGAGAGAGAATTAGAATAAGAAAAGTATGAGATATTTAATGCTACGGGCATAATAGGAAAAAATGTGTAAAAGTTTGGTTATTAAAAGAAAGAGGACATTTAACATGGGACAACCCAAAATAGTAATAAGGACTTTTATCCTGGGACGGAGGGAGTATTTATTACGTGGGATGGTATCATGAGCTGGAGTTCGGAGCGGAATTTAGAGACGCGGATTGCGTATTCGAGTCCGAAACATCGAAATTAGTCAGGATAGACTGCAATCACGAAAAAGTGTCACAGATGACTTTTTGGTCAAAGTCAACCAGTTGACTTTTTTGAGGAAAAAGTCAACTACAAATTTCAGAGATGAATTTGACTAAACGGATAGTCCCATGGCGTCCGGAGCATCGACTTTAGTAAGAATCGATATATGGTTCGCAAAGTTTGGTTCCGAAGGGTAAAATAGTCAAATAACTTATTAATTGATTAAAATAATATATGTATTTTTTTTATAATAGAAATCAGCTGAACTGATGGACCCATGAGACTATTAAATTGGGACAAGGAGGGAGTATACGTATATTACATAATAGCTAAGGTGGAAGTAATTTATTTTATTCCTTAAAATCAAAATTCTTTTTATTTTTTTAACTCCCACATTCATTTTCTCTAACTCCCAGATTCTTCCTATTAATTAACTATATTATTGTAGTATTAAGTATTGTGAGTAACTAATCGTTAGAGTTGGGAGTTATGGGAGTTGGGGGTTATGGGAATCAAAAGACTCTAACAAAGCTATACATATATACAAACACACTTTTCTTTTAAGAAAATTCCACCAAGTAAGTAAACATGGAGAGAAATTGAGAGCCTAAGAGAGTTAGAACTAATTTTGAAGGATTACTGAGGATTTGACAAGTAAGAAGAAGGAGCATCATATTAAACCAAGAAGAAATTCATCAAAAGGTAATTCATGAACCCATTTTATTTTTATAAGAAAAATGAGAAGAAAATGCATATAAAATTGGTAAATGATTTGTTGTGGCTTTGTGTTGCCATGTTACTGTTGTTTGATGATTATAGATCATTAACAACAAAAGATATGGGTTAATCATTAATCAAATTCATAGAAAAATCAAAGAATTAAGCAATACATGCTCTACCTTTGATAAAATGTTTCTAAGGTGCTAAATTAATCAAAAAGGTGGAAGTTTGTTGAAGTTTGATGTTGTGAAATGTGAAAACATGTGAGAGTAGATGATCTGGACATTAGGAATAATTTAATTGCATGATAGAAGCAAAATCACGGATTTTTGTCAACTTGGGTTTAACTAGTAATCTGTGATTTTTGGGGGTTTTTGGAGCCTCGGAATCATGGTGTATATGAATCGATTAACATATGTAATAATTTTATAAAATAGTATATAACATGAGGTACAACCTGTCCAAATTTCATAGGAAATGGAGTTAAATTAAGCAAGTTATGAAAATTGTAAGCATGCATGTTGGTAATAAAATCTGTAGAATTCTAGAAATTCTAGAATTTTTTCTAAGTATAAAACTAGTGCTTGCATGCTTTTCTATGCAGTTGGTTTGTGGTCTTAGCACGCTAGTTTTATGAATGTTATATTTTTGTAAAATACCTTGATGTATGAAGGTTATTGTGTCCAAGTATCATGGTCATATCATCTTTAGATTAGCGGGAATAAAATCGTAGAATCAGTGAAAATCGTAGAGTAAACTCTGAAAATCGTAGAGTCATTGAAAATCGTAGAGTTAACTCTGAAAATCGTAGAGTCAATGAAAATCGTAGAGTAAACTCTGAAAATCGTAGAGTCAGTAAAAATCGTAGAGTAAACTCTGAAAATCGTAGAGTAAATGAAAATCGTAGAGTAAACTCTGAAAATCGTAGAGTCGTTGAAAATCGTAGAGTAAACTCTAAAAATCGTAGAGTCAATGAAAATCGTAGAGTAAACTCTGAAAATCGTAGAGTCAAAGAAAATCGTATAGTAAACTCTGAAAATCGTAGAGTGCAGATAGTAGAGTGAAAATCATAGAGTGAACTCTGAAAATTATAGAGTAAAGTTTATATTACAACTACTATGCGTTGCTAATAGTTGATGTGCATGATTATACAATTGTGTAGGGCACGTGAAGTGCAGATAGCTGTAAGCTGTTAATCTGTTATTGGTAAACAACGATCAAGGCAAGTTTCTTACCCTATTTTTCATTATGAATTTATTCAACTCTTATTCAGTTGATTGCAGCGAGGGTAAGTTTGGACTTGTGATTAATTAATCATTCGTGCAAGCTCCTTTATTGTAAAGTTCTATAACTTCAATTGTGATGCTAAACATTATTGATGATTATTCAGTTCCTATTGCAACTACTATACTTTAAAGATCGTATTCCCTTAATGAACTATATTCAAGCAAGTTTTCTAGCTTTCGTCCCAGCTAGATGTTATTGATGCAAACATAGTATATTGTTTAAACGATTCAAATCCTTTGAAGCTATTTGATGTTTACCAATCCAAATTGCTTTGGTGAGGTCCCGTATGAATACTAAGATGAACAACCCGGATAACGGGGTAACTGATGACCGGCATATAGTACCATTTACGCTTATGCGTTTAAACTTTATACTTATGCACAGTGTAGGGTACGATAGGCTGATCACCTGGAGTACTTGCAGAGACCGTTTACAATCTATTTGATTATTAAACCGTCTGATGGCTTTTGATGAAACAAAGTAATGTTCAGGGTATCTAACACCCCTTAGTATGCTATTGAGAATTCCAGAACTCTTATCTTGATATTCCAGTTTATCTCTAGATATTTATTTCAACTATTGAGAAATATTCATACTAATGCTTTTACTTCTGATGTATGTTCTCAAACTACTTTATATACTTGCTGGAAAATTTGTGCTCATTCTTGCTTAAACTTTTCAGTTAAGGTTGATAACGCTGAGGGCTCGGGCAAGGACAAAGGAAAGTCTAAGATGAAATGATGAGAGTTATTTATGTAATAATTATATTTCCGTATATGATGTGATGTAGCGATAAACGCTAATTTTAAGTTTCAGTTTATTAAAGGTTGTAAAGACTTGGGACTTTGTTTTGAATAAGTATGTAATAGTTAATATTATTATTATTATTATTATTATTATTATTATTATTAGAGTTACTTAGATAGATGATGATGTATGTTATATCGTGAGCACCGTGTCCTGTAATCGATGTTACACGGATTTGGGGGCGTCACAGGTTGGTATCAAAGCCAGGTTATAAACCTTAGATGGGAACCTTAGACTATAACCTTAGGGAAGTTAGTGGAGAAAATAAAGAGATGAACTCATGTAGAATTCTAGGGGTTGTGTCAAATCTACTTTTCCTAAAACCAAAAACAACTATTTTAAAATACTAACCGAGTGATTTTTTTCTTGTTTGAAGGATGTCAAGAGAATAGGAGGTTAGAGATATCCACGTTGTTAGTGAGCAGTTGGTGACAGCTGTAACTGAGCCTATAGCTGAGGCAGTAGCTGACTCAGACCCAGAGAATTATCCTGAAGAGGAAGAGGAGCCCGAGGAGGACTCGGAAGAAGCACCTGAGGATACTTTATTGGATGAGTTGATGGATAGGATTACGGAGTTGGACGACAAGGTCCATGAGTTGAAGGAGCTGTATCAAGGGGAGCAGCAAACTGCAGCATTGCTTGAGGCATTGGTGCACCACCTAATAATTAGGAACGGGGATCTGGCTGACAAGTTGCGGGCATCAGACCAAAAGGTGAATAGGCTGGAAGATGAGAAATAAGCTATTAGGACCCACTTGGGGCATACCATTAATGGGTTAGAGTCAAGGATTCAGAATCTTCAAACTGACAAGCAGATTATTACCACATTCTGGGGAAAAGAGAGGAGAGACCGTGTTCGGGCTGAGAAGCTAACTGGCAAGTTAGAAGGAGATGTGAGAGATAAGAATGTTAAGATAGACAAGATGAAGTACGCATTTAAGTCAGCACATGGAAGGTTTTAACATAGGGTGAATCATTTTCCAAGTGAGGAGTACCGGTCTAGACGTGTTATAAGCCAAGGGCTGGTACTGGAGATAGCGGATGAGGAGCAGAAGGATGCCATTAGGCGGGGCTTTTAGTTTATTATGATGAACTTTTACTACTGGCGTATAGAACGCTTATCTTTGAATAATAAGCTTGGTTTCAGTTTTTACCAAGTATGTTGGTTTAAAGTGATGTAAATGGCTTAATGTTATAAGACGATGAAATACCTTAGGTTATATGTTTATAAATAAATATGTTTTTATTTAAGTATGTGATGTGATGATTAAGTCTCTTCTTATGATTGATATATTATGTAGAGTAAGTGATAAGATAATAACATTAAGTTCATTTTAAACAGATAGATGGCTAGAGGAAGACGTCGTCAAACACCCGAGGGGTCAGGCGGTAATGTTGGGGATCCACCAAATCCTATACAGCAGTTTGTAGACATGTTAGTGGGGGCGCTTCAGAATCGAACCCCGAATGCCAATAACCCTCCAGTGGCCCAGGTGGCACACTTCAAGGACTTCAAGAGCGCGAGACCCCCTAAGTTCAAAGGAACCACTGAACCCGTCGAAACTCAAACTTGGGTCAAGGAAATCGAAAAGGCGTTCGTTATCGCCCGAGTAGGTGATGATCAGAAAACAATCTTCGCCACTTACATGCTGAAGGGTGAAGCTAACTTCTGGTGGGAGGCAAACCAGACCAGGGCTGGAGAAGGCGTGATACCTTGGGAAAGGTTTAAGAAAATCTTTTTCGAGAACTATTTTTCGATTAGTATGCAGAATCGCATGGAGATGCGATTCCTGGAGTTGAAGCAAGAAGACATGACGGTACCTCAATATGCCGCAAAATTCAACGAGGTGGCGAGGTTTGCGCCTCACCAGGTCGACACTGAGGAGAGAAAAACGAGGAGGTTTGAGCATGGTATCAAACCATGGCTATATAGCAGACTCTCGGTGTTGCAGATGAAAAGCTTCGCGACTCTCCTGGAGAAAGCTATAATCACTGAGGGCGAAAGTGAGGCCCTGATGAAATTTAATAAGGAAAAAAGAAGAAGAATGAAGGAGGGAATCGCGGGGAAGGTAGCAGCAGCAGTGGTGCAAACAAGAGGAAGTGGAACAATAACAACAGTAGCAGCAACAATTTCAAATCGAGAAACTCCGGGGGAAAACCAGGGGAAACAAAGAAGAGAACAGAGGCATGCAAGGAGTGTGGAAGGAATCACTCAGGGGGATGTCTAAAAGGAAAGAATGTCTGTTTCAACTGCGGGCAGGAGGGTCACATCTCTCCCAGTTGCTTTGCACCAAAGAGAAATGCATGCTTCAACTGTGGAGCATTGGATCATCAGGCAAGGAATTGCCCAAAGAAGAACACAGCAGGAGGAAATGGAGGAAGGAGACCAAGCGGTGGGAATCTCATGATTAATGGACCACCAACTCAGAATCGACCAACAGCAAGGACTTTTAACATGACGGTTTAGGATGCGGTCGCATCCAAGGATGTGGTTTCAGGTATCATTCCGATCAATGATATATTTGCTTACATATTATTTGATTCGGGTGCTACTTGTTCCTTCGTATCTCATGAATTCTCCCAACAATTAAATTTACCCCAGGAAGAATTAAAATATCCTATAAACATAGAAGTTGCTAATAAGGAAATGATTCTCGTTAGCCATGTTTATAGAAATTGTGTTGTAAACATCAGGGGATATAAGTTACCCATGGATTTAATTACAATTCAATTAGGAGAATTTGATGTAATTCTAGGAATGGATTGGTTATTTAACCATGGAGCGATGATAGATTGCCAAAATAAGTGTATAAACCTTAGGACTCCAGATCAGTCTAAGGTAGCATTCTATGGAAGTAGGTCGCCAAGACACTCAAGTTGTCTGACGATGATGCAAACAAGGAAGTTACTAAGAAAGGGATGTGTAGGATATGTGGCCCATATCGTCGATACGCAAAATGTAGGGATAGAGATGGGACAGATACCATTAGTGAACGAATTTCTGGATGTATTTTCGGAGGAATTGCCAGGACTTCCACCGGATCGGGAGGTCGAATTCGTTATAGATTTAGTATCGGGGACGGCATCGATTTCGAAAGCCCCTTACAGAATGGCACCGGCAGAAAAGAAGGAGCTGATGGTACAGTTGCAAGAGTTATTGGATAATAAGTATATTCAACCGAGTGTCTCCTTGGGGAGCACCAGTTTTATTTGTGAAAAAGAAGGATGGACCGATGAGACAATGTATCGACTATCGAGAATTAAACAAGGTGACGATTAGGAACAAATATCTGTTACCTAGGATGGATGATCTGTTAAATCAACTGAAGGGAGCGAAATATTTTTCCAAGATCGACTTGAAGACGGGATATCACCAGTTAAAGGTAAGGAAGGAGGATGTACCTAAGACAGTGTTCAGGACATGTTACGGTCACTACGAGTTCCTGGTGATGTCGTTCGGGTTAACAAATGCGCCAGCAACATTTATGGACATGATGAATCGGGTATTCAAGCAATACTTAGATAAATTCGTAGTTGTGTTCATAAATGATATCTTGATCTATTCTAAGACTCAAGAAGATCATGCTGAACATTTAAGTTTAGTGTTGGAGGCGTTGAGGAAGGATAAGTTATACGCAAAATTCTCGAAGTGTGAATTCTGGTTGGAGAAAGTTCAATTTCTAGGTTGCGTGATCAACAAGGACGGAATTTCTGTGGATCCAGAAAAGGTGGAAGTGGTTCAGAATTGGGAACAACCAAAGTCACCGACTGAAGTAAGAAGTTTCTTAGGACTAGCAGGCTATTACAGACAGTTTATCCAAAAAAATTCAAAGATAGCGGGAACGTTGACGAATTTAACGAAGAAGTCGATAAAATTTGTCTGGACGGAGAAATGTGAAAAGAGTTTTAAGGAACTCAAGAAAAGACTGAGTGAAGCACCAGTGTTGTCTTTACCTGACGATACAAGTGACTTCGTGATTTTCAGTGATGCGTCACACAAAGGACTTGGTTGTGTGCTTATGCAACATGGTAAAGTTATTGCGTATGCATCGCGTCAATTGAAGGATTACGAGAAGGGATATCCTACCCATGATCTGGAATTGGCGACAGTAGTATTTGCCTTAAAGATATGGAGGCACTATTTATATGGTGTAAGGTGTGAAATATACAATAACCATAAAATTCTGAAGTATATTTTCATGCAGAAGGAGTTTAATATGAGACAAAGAAGATGGTTGGAACTTATAAAGGATTACGATTGCAACATATTGTATCATTCGGGGAAAGCGAACGTGGTAGCAGATGCGCTAAGCAGAAAGGGCAGTGGTAGGTTGGCAATGCTAACAGCTCAAGAGGAGTTAATTAAGGAGATGGCTAGATTGGAACTCGAGATAAAAAGTCCAAGAGAGCCAGAGGGGAAATTGTTCACAATGGAGGCTCATCCGACTCTATTGGACAAAATCAAGGAAGTACAAGGCAACGATGAGGAATGTGTGAAGGTGAGGACAAGAATTTCAGATGGAGAAGAGCTTAAATTAAGTATGGGGGTTATGGAATATTAAGATTTGAGAAGAGAATTTGGGTGCCAGCGGTGTCTGAATTAAAGGAAGAAATCTTGCAGGAAGCTCATAGCTCAAGTTACTCGATTCACCCGGGAAGCACAAAGATGTATCAGGATCTCCGCCAACATTATTAGTAGCCCAATATGAAAAGAGAAATCGTAGAGTGCTTCAGCAAGTGTTTAATATGCCAGCGAGTTAAGGCGAAACATCAGAAACAGAGCGGGCTACTTCAACCTTTAAAAATTTCAGAATGGAAGTGGGAGCATATCACGATGGACTTCGTGGTAGGACTTCCAACTATGAAGAAGGATTACGATGCAGTTTGGGTGATCGTTGATCGATTGACCAAGTCAGCGCATTTATCGTCAATCAAGATCAGATATACCTTGGATCAGTTGGTAAAGCTTTACATCAAAGAGATTGTTTCCAGGCACGGGGTATCTATATCAATTGTGTTAGATCGCGATCCGCGATTCATAGTAAATTTCTGGAGAAGTTTTCAAAAGTGTATGGGAATGCAACTGAGGTTAAGCACGACGTATCATCCTCAAACAGATGGGCAGAACGAGAGAACTATTCAAACGTTAGAGGACATGTTCAGAGCATACGTTATGGATTTCAAAGGGAGCTGGGATGACCACCTATAATTGGTAGAATTTGCGTACGTACAATAACAGTTATCACGCGAGCATCGGTATGCCACCTTATGAAGCTTTATATGGAAGGAAATGCAGAATGCCATTGTGCTGGGATGAAGTGGGAGAACGACAATTGCTACGGCCAGAATTGGTGCAACAAACTGCAGATGTGATCAAAATAATACCAGCGAGGCTAGTGACGGCTCAGGATCGACAAAAGAAATATGCAGATCAACATTGGCAATAACGAGATTTCGACGTCGGCACTTATGTGTTTTTGAAAGTGTCGCCTTGGAAAGGAAAAATGAGATTTGGGAAGAAGGGAAAACTTAGTCCCTGATTCATAGGACCCTTCGAAGTGTTGAGGCGAATGGGTGAGGTAGCTTATGAAATAACCTTACCTCCGGAGTTAGAACATATACACAACGTGTTCCATGTTTCTGTCCTACGACCCTATTAGCAGGATTACAAGCATGTCATATAGTATGAACCTATTCAGTTTGAAAAGGACTTAACCTACGAAGAGGTCCCATTACAGATAATCGATAGAAAAGAACAAGTGTTAAGAAATAAGATAATACCTTCTGTTAAGGTATTGTGGAGGAACCACAACGCCGATGAGGCTATGTGGGAACTCGAGGAGAAAATGATGAAAAATTACCCTAATCTTTTTGATTGATGTGTAATGATTCCAGGGACAGAATCCTTTTAAGGGAGGGTGAATGTAATATCCGAGATATATTTTTTATGTAATTTAAGAATTATTAATAAACGAATTTATATGAAACTTTTGGGAGATTTCATTTATTAGATGTATATGTGTTGTACATATATGTGTTATTTCATGATATGTGATTAGATGTATTTAAATGGTTGGTTTAGTTTTATTTAACTATTTAAATTGATTAAGTAGGGAATTATTCTATTTATTATGTGGGATGGTATTAAATCATGAGCTGGAGTTCGGAGCGGAATTTAGAGACATGGACTGCGTATTCGAGTCCGAAACGTCGAAATTAGTCAGGATAGACTATAATCACGAAAAAGTGTCACAGATGACTTTTTGGTCAAAGTCAACCAGTTGACTTTTTTGAGGAAAAACTGAACTACGAATTTCAGAGATAAATTTGACTAAACGGATAGTCCCATGACGTCCGGAACGTCGACTTTAGTAGGAATCGATATATGGTTCGCAAAGTTTGGTTTCGAAGGGTAAAATAGTCAAATAGATTATTAATTGATTAAAATAATATATGTATTTTTTTTATAATAGAAATCAGTTGAACTGATGGACCCATGAGACTATTAAATTGGGACAAGGGAGGGAGTATACGTATATTACATAATAGCTAAGGTGGAAGTAATTTATTTTATTCCTTAAAATCAAAATTCTTTTTATTTTTTTAACTCCCACATTCATTTTCTCTAACTCCCATATTCTTCCTATTAATTAACTATATTATTATAGTATTAAGTATTGTGAGTAACTAATCATTAGAGTTGGGAGTTATGGGAGTTGGGGGTTATGGGAATCAAAAGACTCTGATAAAGCTATACATATATACAAACACACTTTTCTTTTAAGAAAATTCCACCAAGTAAGTAAACATGGAGAGAAATTGAGCCTAAGAGAGTTAGAACTAATTTTGAAGGATTACTAAGGATTTGACAAGCAAGGAGAAGGAGCATCATATTAAACCAAGAAGAAATTCATCAAAAGGTAATTCATGAACCCATTTTATTTTTATAAGAAAAATGAGAAGAAAATGCATATAAAATTGGTAAATGATTTGTTGTGGCTTTGTGTTGCCATGTTACTGTTGTTTGATGATTATAGATCATTAACAACAAAAGATATGGGTTAATCATTAATCAAATTCATAGAAAAATCAAAGAATTAAGCAATACATGCTCTACCTTTGATAAAATGTCTCTAAGGTACTAAATTAATCAAAAAGGTGGAAGTTTGTTGAAGTTTGATGTTGTGAAATGCGAAAACATGTGAGAGTAGATGATCTGGACATTAGGAATAATTTAATTGCATGCTAGAAGCAAAATCACGGATTTTTATCAAATTGGGTTTAACTAGTAATCTGTGATTTTTGGGGTTTTTCGGAGCCTCGGAATCATGGTGTATATAACTCGATTAACGTATGTAATAATTTTATAAAATAGTATGTAACATGAGGTACAACCTGTCCAAATTTCATAGGAAAGGGAGTTAAATTGAGCAAGTTATGAAAATTGTAAGCATGCATGTTGGTAATAAAATCTGCAGAATTCTGGAAATTCCAGAATTTTTTCTAAGTATAAAACTAGTGCTTGCACGCTTTTTTATGCAGTTGGTTTGTGGTCTTAGCATGCTAGTTTTATGAATGTTATATTTTTGTAAAATACCTTGATGTATAAAGGTTATTGTGTCCAAGTATCATGGTCATATCATCTTTAGATTAGCGGGAATAAAATTATAGAGTCGGTGAAAATCATAGAGTAAACTCTGAAAATCGTAGAGTCAATGAAAATCGTAGAGTTAACTCTAAAAATCGTAGAGTCAGTGAAAATCGTAGATGAAACTCTAAAAATCGTAGAGTCAATGAAAATCGTAGAATTAACTCTGAAAATCGTAGAGTCAGTGAAAATCGTAGAGTAAACTCTGAAAATCGTAGAGTCAATGAAAATCGTAGAGTAAACTCTGAAAATTGTAGAGTCAGTGAAATCATAGAATAAACTCTGAAAATCGTAGAGTCAATGAAAATCGTAGAGTATACTTTGAAAATCTTAGAGTGCAGATAGTAGAGTGAAAATCATAGAGTGAACTTTGAAAATTATAGAGTAAAGTTTATATTACAACTACTATGCGTTGCTAATAGTTGATGTGCATGATTATACAATTATGTAGGGCACGTGAAATGCAGATAGCTGTAAGCTGTTAATCTGTTATTGGTAAATAACTATCAAGGAAAGTTTCTTACCCTATTTTTCATTATGAATTTATTCAACTCTTATTCAGTTGATTGCTGCGAGGGTAAGTTTGGACTTTTGATTAATTAATCATTCGTGCAAGCTCCTTTATTGTAAAGTTCTATAACTTCAATTGTAATGCGAAACGTTATTGATGATTATTCAGTTCCTATTGTAACTGCTATACTTTAAAGATCGTATTCCCTTAATGAACTATATTCAAGCATGCTTTCTAGCTTTCGTCCCAGCTAGATGTTATTGATGCAAACATAGTATATTGTTTAAATAATTCAAATCCTTTGAAGCTATTTGATGTTTACCAATCCAAATTGCTTTGGTGAGGTCCCATATGAATACTAAGATGAACAACCCGGATAACGGGGTAACTGATGACTGACATATAGTCCCATTTACGCTTATGCGTTTAAACTTTATACTTGTGCACAATGTAGGGTATGATAGGTTGATCACCTGGAGTACTTGCAGAGACCGTTTATAATCTATTTGATTGTTAAACTGTCTGATGGTGTTTGATGAAACAAAGTAATGTTCAGGGTATCTAACACCCCTTAGTATGCTATTGAGAATTCCAGAACTCTTATCTTGATATTCCAGTTTATCTCTTGATATTTATTTCAACTATTGAGAAATATTCATACTAATGCTTCTACTTCTGATGTATGTTCTCAAACTACTTTATATAGTTGCTGGGCAATTTGTGCTCATTCTTGCTTAAACTTTTCAGTTAAGGCTGATAACGCTGAGGGCTCGGGCAAGGACAAAGGAAAGTCTAAGATCAAATTATGAGAGTTATTTATGTAATAATTATATTTCCGCATATGAAGTGATGTAGCGATAAACGCTAAGTTTAAGTTTCAGTTTATTAAAGGTTGTAAAGACTTGGGACTTTATTTTGAATAAGTATGTAATAGTTAATATTATTAGTATTAGAGTTACTTAGATAGATGATGATGTATGTTATATCATGAGCACCATGTCCTGTAATCGATGTTACACGGATTTGGGGTCGTCACATTTACAATAAATGGTATTTATACCTACTAATCTTATTCCAATCCTACTTCACATTTTGTTTAATTACCCATAATGACCTTTCCAAAAACAACCCAGAAAATCTATGTCCGTTGACCGGCGCGGCCCGCGCCTCTCACGGGCTCAACATGGCGCACCCCGCGCTACTTGGGCAGTAACCTCACCGGCACCGGGGGCGCCACTCCAAGCCTTCACCCAGTGCACCTCGCGCCACCATAGCAGAAACTTCTGTACCGTACCGCGGGACCCCCCCCCCCCTCCCACGACCTTCAGTGCAACCCTGATGGGCTAGTGCTTCGCTCCGCTCCGCACTAGCCTTTTCCAGTGGCTTCTATGTTATGAGTCACAAGTTTCTAACACCGGTATATAAAGGATGTTGTATTCAGACTTGAATTTTTATTCAATAACTCTGATAAAATGAATTATAAAGTAAATATGAATCTAAAATATATAATCGTAAATGTTGTGAATTAAGAAACGAAGGAAAAAGTGATAAAAAAATTTTAAATTGTCCACAAATTTATCAATTATATTATTGATAATTACCAGAACAAGATGTATTTAACACACAAGGTTGGGATTAGATTAGTCCTGATTTTGGATTAAGTTGGTCCCGATTTCGGTGTCGTTAAAATCACACGTCACATATTGTACAACACTTATGCAGAACAATATCATATGTCATCTCACTTAATATAAACTTATACATACATACATACATACATACATACATACATACATATATATACTCATTGGCGACGGACTATTGGTGCCACTAATAAAGTCAACGCAGGCGTATCAGTCACTAAAAAAGTTGTACTAAAAATTAATTTTAATCGGTTTATAAATTGATTTATATACGTTAATCAGCCAAAGTATAGATACAAAGGCATTCCAACATTGAATACTTAAAATAAATAAATCATGTGCAACTTTAATTTTAAATTGTTAAATAATACAATGTCTCTATGTCAACTAGTGAAAATTTAGAAATAAAAATCATGCATGGTCCTCATAGCTTGTGTCGCTGGTATCCTACAAAATAAAAATTCGAAATATAATAAAAATAAGTCTACTATCACATAAAATCGCTCACATATACTTACATGCATATTGTGATGGCCCATATAACTTGCTCTGCACGTAATTTTGAGGCCACTGATTTTGATCTATTTAGGATCCAAACAGGCTAACCCCAAAATCAGCCATGGTCAATGTGAATCTGTCAGACAATTTAAGAAGATGAACCAGTCTTGCAGATGGGTTTGTAGAACACGAAAGTGGTAAGAGGGAGAACAACATTTAGGGTTATGGTTGTATTATATTTTATCTAAGAAAAAATATTGGGACACGCACATTTTGTTCATGGTCCTTTAGATAAGCTTTATTATTTCAACTCCTTTCTAATTGTTTGTTTCACCATTGGTTTAATTTTCTGGGGTGGGTTGAATTCTGCAGTTTGCCTAGGTCAGTTCGGTGCAGATTTAGTTAGCATATGGCTAGTGCTTATATTTAGTTTGACATGTGCGGGCAAGAAAATCGCGCCTTGCTAGGGATAGGGTTTCGTGTTGGCTGGGGAGGAGAGAAAGCCACGAAGAGCACAGAATTGATTGATTGATTGAAGATGGGAGAACGACAGGTGGGCGATTACTTCAACGACGCGTGGAAGAACCCCTAGAATCCGGAAACCGTGTTAGGGTTATTGGGATTCCAAGAACCTTCTTCAGTTCTTTGAGTTCAGAGAGTGTTCAAATCTTGTTCGTGCTTTTAGGTGGAATATCCAAGCCTTAAGCTACCAAAAGAGTCCCCCCCCCCCCCTTCCTAGAATAGAAGGGGTATTTATAGAGTTTCTTGGAATTAAGTAATCACATGTTAGGCACATATTTTCAAGAAAATTTCAGAAATACCCTTTAGTCATTAGAATAATGCCCTTATTGCCCTATCATTCTAGCCACCAATCCAATCCCTCAATCAATTCCCAAAACGAGCTGCCTCCACAAGTCTTCTACCTCAGGACACATGGAGGCTTTTCCCGGGTCTAGCACATTTATTTTTGACTTTTTCATCTTCATTCCATTAGATTATGCGAACCCTAATTTGCACATTTAATGAGGTCATGGAACCCTAATTGTGCATTTAATTTGATTAGGTCATGTGAACCCTAATTTTGCACCTGAGCCCACATTTTCCCCCTGCGTGAGAGTCGCATTTCCAAATAGACGATCGTGCAAGAATACTTCAAGCTCTTGAATGATTTTGCGGTCGGGACTTCACTTTACGGGTCTTGAAGACAATGGTCCTAGTAAAGGGAACTCCTAGGGAGCCAAACCCTTAGGGTTAAACCCTAGGGAGACAAAACCTAGTGGGGCTCTTCCTTGAACATATTGGGAAATCCTCCAAAAATATGTCCATAACTTGCCCAAGATTTATTTCTTTATTTTTCCTGGAAATTGAAAACAAGAAAAATGATCAAATATCATAAAATTAAATCTAATAAAATCCTTCTTTTGGTAAATCAAATATTTCCTTCTCTTTTTTTACCAAATCAAATCTTAAGATCTTATTTTGGAAATAAAATCAATTCTTTCTTTATTTTGAAAATAAATCAAATTTTAATAAAATCAAATCTTTCTTTATTTTGGAAATAAAATCAAATCATTCTTTATTTTTGAAATAAACCAAATCTTTCTTTATTTTAGAAATAAACAAAAAAAATTATTTGATATATATATATATATATGCATATAATTAAGCCATTTTCGAAAATTACCCCTTCTTGGGAATAAAATAACTTTAATTTTATTCTTTTCGAAAAATAAACTTTTTACTTATCTTTATTTTGGAGAAGTAAGGAGTCCATATTCATAATCCATTATCGCATGCCTTGCTTCTGATTAAGTAGGTGCTACTTGCGTTCATATGTCCAATAATTGAGATTTTAAACTTCAATTAGGATTGTCTCATAATCGCTAGGAGCCACAAACACACGTGTATTCATCACAATTGCAGCCACATTAGCAAGTCTCACCATCAGGGACATCCTTGCAGTATCCAACACCAGGTAATTGTAGACCATTAGGGGTGCAACCTTTATTGGAGTCTTCGTTAGCCAATTTCTCATAATTGTTTCATCTATATATTTTTCAGGTAATTGTAGACTTTTTCTGTTTTCCGAGTGCCATCACCTTGACTACATCTTGGTTTTTTCCCTCGGAATTTCTCAAAAAAAGGCTATAATTTTAGCGGTGAAGGAGCATTCATCCCAAGCAGTGGATTAGTAGAGCAACAGGACCTCAAAGGTATGCGAGGGAAAAAACTCCTAGGTGGCTGAACCCTATAGGGGCCAAACCCTATAGGGCGTCAAACCCAATAATTTTTTTTTAAGGAAACAGCCCCTAGGTGGTGGCCGAACCTTATAGGGCGCCGATGTAAGACCCCAACTTATTATAAATAAAATCGAATTTTCTCTAATTATTATTGTGAATAATAAGGTGTTAAATTGATATAATATTTTGATTATAGGTGAAATGTGCAAATTTTGCAAAATAAGCAAGTGGTTATAAAATAATCATTGTTGTCGGGGAATATTCGTTTGGTCGTGGAATATTTTTGTTGTCGGGGAATATTCATACGACGGCGCAGTCATTTGTGGGCCCCATAACGGATAACTGTCGGATGAAGAAAACGATAAAGTTTGAGTTTTATAAATAACGGCGTAATTGTTACCGTTAAAACTGTTGGAATACTTAGTGGTTAAAATACAGTAATACGCGTGGTTGCACAGTAGCACACGGTATTGCACAGTATTGATGAATTATTAATTCTTACGTAAGAAGGCACTACTCAATAATTGTTACAGTAATTATTGTTCAATATTTTATTTTATTGATTCAATAATTGTTGTGTTGATATTTTATATTATTGTTGTTTCAATAATTGTCACTGCACAGTATTTCCCATTATCAGATCAATAATTCATATTATTTGAATAATATTATTAGATAGAATTATTGGCAATGTCTAGAAAGTTCTGTCAAGGAGAGTTTTGGTCACCTAATTGCGCGCCAGTAAGGAAAAATTGTTATTGGAAAGCCCCCTCTTTCCTGGGAACGGCCTGGTTGTCATAAATGTGATTCTGTAATATTATTTGTGAATAATTAATTATTGATTCATATGATAAGGAAATATTTATTTTATGTGGATATAAATATTGGATATATTTATTGTGGTTAAAAATGAAGGAGTTAATGTTGAGGTGTTTTATCAGTATTTTTGTCGGAATGGAGGTATTAAAAATTAAACCAGTGTTTTTGAGATATATTGCGTGAGTTATAATTTTTAATTCAACCGTTGGATCATTGTGATTTTTGGATATGTTATACATATATAAGTTGAGTATATGTCCACAAATTTTGAACCGTTAAAAATGAACGTATGATTTGTTTTGAATTTTAAGAGGTGACTGGTTCAGAAATTATTGAAGTTTCGAAATTTATCATTTTGGTGGAAAATTCTAGAATTGGTGGGTCCCACTTTTGGTTGATGACAAATGTGCTGGAATTTTTATTCAAATGTGGTGGGTGGGGATAGTAGCAGGTGAAGCCATCAGATTACAGGTCAAGTCTGCTTCGGCGTGCTAACATTTTCCTATAAATAGAGGGCTAAGTTAGAATTGAAAATCACACCAGAAACAAGTTTTCTCTCTTTCTCTCTCTATATTATCGAGTGTATTTTTGTGAGTATTTTGATACTTAGAGAGTTGCTATTCAGTACAAGTTTCTGTCAGTACTATATCCGAAATTCAGTCAGAAGTACGGTTATTTTGACGTAAGGGATGTTATTTCTTCTTAAATGATATTATTTTCTTCAATATCATTATGACGAAATATTGGTTTGAACTTTTTATCAAATTTGGAACTTTTTGTGTTGGGGTTACTATTCACGTATACGGCACTATTCACATTTACGGCACTATTCATGAATACGGCACTATTCACCAAAAAATAAAATTTTTTCCTTTTTGTCTAAGATGTCTATTATGGTTACTATCTTTGATTGTATCCATGTTTTGATCTTTATTCTTGAATTTTGCTTCAAAATTGGTTATTATGGAGTATTATTGATCTTGGATAAATTGTAATACGAATCTCTAATAATTGTTATTTTGTTTCGCTGGATTCGTTCCTTTAAAATATTTTTCATCATCCTCAGTCCTAAATGATGATATTACTGAATATCTTTGGCCTGTAGTGCAAAGATGAATGATTACCTAATAAATATCTTTGGCCCGTAGTGCAAAGATGAACAGGTGTTGAGATGAACATGACCAACTGGTGATACAAATGAATATCTTTGGCCTGAAGGGCAAAGATGAATATTTGATTAAAGATGTATATTGATTGTTGTTAGAGGGATAAAATATTGATGATGGACTTTTAAATCTTAGAAGATAGTGGAATTATTTCTCTACTTGACTCTTCTAATGGATTGATATTTCCGCTGCAGTTGTTGATCTAAAACTTGTTATCTATTATATTTTATCAGATTTTTCCCTGTTGAAGACTAATGATAAATTGTTTTATATTATCTTAGTCATAATATTCTTTACTAGGCTAGTTGAGCTCACCCTTTTTCTTTTTGTTCCATTTTTCTTCTCAGGAGGTGAGAACATAGCAGGATCTAGTCGGGGTATGGAGTGATGGTTCTAGAAAGATGTTTTAGCAGTCCTCACTATTTCTGTAAAATAGTGTTTGAATAATTATAATGAGGACTTATTTGAGTGTGGATATTGCCTAGAAGACAATATTTATATTTAAACTCACAGTATGTGTTGTCGTATTTTGCACGACAATTGTATTATTGAAGTTATAGTTTGCTTTCTATACCATGTATTTGGCGATTCAGAATGGGTATTGTATACCTATTTTGGGGGCGTCACAGCCGAACCCTAGCGGCTGAACCTTAACAAATTTTTTTCAAGGAAACAGCCCCTAGGTGCTGGCCGAACCCTATAGGGCGCCCAACCCTAGGGGTCGAACCTTAGCAATTTTTATTTTATTTTTATTTTTTTGAAGGAAACAGCCCCTAGGTTGTGGCCGAACCCTATAGGAGTCGAACCCTAGGAGCCGAACCTTACCTTTTTTTTTCTTTTTTTTTAGACTCTCCAAACTTTCTTTTGTCTTTTGAGCCCCATTACCTTGATTACATCTTGGTTTTTTCCCTCGGATAATAAAGAAAGATTTGACATTTTTCAACGAAAACGCGAAAGGAGAAAAAAAATTATTTGCATGCATGAGGCGTAACCACCCCATTAGACAGATCCCTAGGGGGCGAACCCTAGGAGGTCGAACCCTAGGGACCTAACCCTAGGGGGCCGAACCCTAGGGTGCGAATCCTAAGGGGAGATCAATGTTTTAGGCGAAAAATGAAGTTTTTGGAGGAGCCGTTACTATTTGGAGCATAACTTTTGATCCGTTTGGAATTTTGGGGCCCGTGATATTTCAAAAAGATCGTATCGACGAGCCCTACAAAAGTCAACGCTATGCCATGACATATGCCATTATAAGTCCAAATAAGGCTCCGAAGGATGACTTTTGGCTGTCCGAAGTTTTTTTAAAAATTTTTAAGAATTTTTTTCTTGCATAAATGTATTCCCTAAATCTTTCTAACATTGTTTCTTCTTCTTTTCACGTGTTTTGAAGCTTAACTCTTGGACGTTCCTTTTTGCCATGGTGAGTACTTCAAGCTCACATACTTTACTTGACATCCTTTCTTTGCTTTCTTTAGAATTGTTATAATGAACTTCCCCTTGCTTGTAGGCCCTTTCACCTGAATGCTCTGCAGATGCTTTTTCATCTTTGGTGGGGCATCTCTGTAACTTCTTTTGCCTTGCTTGGATCCACCTCTAAACCTCTGTTGTGCACCAGGAAGCCCAAGAATTTTCCAGTCGTCATTCCAAAGGTGCACTTTTTCGGATTCATCCTCAACTTATACCTTCGACATCGCTCAAACACTTTCCTCAGGTCCTCCACATGAGTTGTCACCTTCTTGGATTTCACTACTATGTCATCCACATAGTCCTCCATTATATCATGAAACATGTTATGAAATATAGCGTGCATTGCCCTCTGATAAGTTGCCCCCGCATTCTTCAATCCGAATGGCATTACTACATAGTAGAAATTCCCAAACGGGGTACGAAAGGCCGTTAACTCTGCATCTTCTATGGACATCTTTATCTGATTATAACCCATAAACCGGTCCATGAATGACATTATCTCGTGATTAGCCTTTGCATCTACCAAATTATCTATGTTGGGTAATGGGTACATGTCCTTCGGGCATGCCTTGTTTAAGTCTTTGAAATCCACACATATTCGTAGCTGTCCATTTGATTTCTTTACCGGTATGATGTTGGAAAGCCATGTTGGATGTTGGATCGGCTTGATGAACCCTATTTCCAGCAACTTTTTGATTTCTTCTTTTATTTGGGTTTCAACTTCGGGTGCATAATTGCGAGGTGCTTGCTTAACTGGCTTCATTCCTGGGCTTATGTTTAGATTGTGCTCCACAAGATCTTTGTCAATTCTGGGCATCTCGTCGTAATTCCAAGCAAAGACGTCCCTATACTCTCGCAATAATTGTATAAGCTCCTCTTTCTGGTTAGCATCAAGCTCTTTGTTGACATAAGTCGGTCTTGGTGTTCCTCCATCTGTTGCCAAATCAACTTCTTCTAATTCATTTTGTTGCGGTTTTGGCCTATCCTCGAAGCATTCTGGAGCTGGTTCTACCTCCTGTTGTACAACTTCTCCTGAGCCATTGGGTTTGCACGCTTCCTTGGGCTCTTCCCCCTTGCACCGTCACAATCGAAACACCACCTTTCCGTCAGGTTTAACAACCCTCTCCCATTTTACCTTTTGGCCATCCTCATACTGTGCTATTCGCTTGGCATTTATTATATTTCTGGCATCTTCAGGATCTGCTGGCCTTTTCTTTTCTTATCTTCCTTCTTTCTCCAAGTCTACTACTATTGGCTTCATATTTTTTGGAACATTCTCCATGTTCCGAGGTCTTCATCTTTACTTTTTCTGTAGGCACAAACTTATCTTCCTGCACTTCCTCCCAGCTTGCTAGTCTTAGGGAATCAGGCCTCGCGATCTGGTTCTCTCCCTCTTCAGCGACATCATCGAAGAAAGTTGCTTCGGTGATGTGTGCCTCCTCTGGTCCAAAGGGATTCCGAGTTGCTGGTACATTCACTTTTTTCCCTTTCCAGATAGCTTTCAGACACTGATGAAAGACTGAGGGTACCACCCTATAGTCATTTTGCCAAGCCCTTCCCAGCAAGACATGGTATGATGCATCCACCTCTGCAATATGGAACATTACAGGCCCTTGAATCTTCCTAACTTGCATGTCTACCTTGATGTGTCCCAAGGTTCTTGTGCTCTGGTTGGCGAATCTTGTAATATTTGTTTGTTCCTTCATAATCTTCTTCTCTGGCAGGCCTAACCATTTGAAGATGGTGTAGGGCATAAAATTTACAGACGCTCCATTGTCAATGAACGCCCTCCGCACTTCGATGCCATTGATTACTTCTGTCACATACAGCGGTCTGTTGTGCGGGTATGTTATCTCTCTATCAGCTTTAGAGAAAGATATCTTATTTGCTTCTTCCTCCATTGTCTTCACAAATCCTTTGCTTATGGCAATCCAAGTCACCTGTGTCTCGGCAGCCTTAATGATTTCCCTGGTTGCCTCAATCCTTGCTTCCTTGGCCAATCCTATCTGATCAAAAAAAATTCTAAACTTGGCTACATTCATTAATGCCGTCACCTGCAGGCCTGGGTCACACTCATCCTTTTCTTCCATCATCATCTCCACTTCTGGGATTGTGTTGTGGATAACAGTATTACAT
The DNA here is from genome assembly GCA_020205505.1 of Panax japonicus. NCBI lineage: Eukaryota > Viridiplantae > Streptophyta > Magnoliopsida > Apiales > Araliaceae > Panax > Panax japonicus. The sequence goes on from CM035105.1 coordinate 11,974,473, forward strand.
GTTTCTTTCCCCTTGTGATTTGGCAGTGGCTTATCATGAACACTGCTTTCCTTTCCAAGTTCAATCTCCCCATTTGCCAGCTTCTCATGGTATATCCTCCTTATGTTGTAACAGTCCATAGTGGAATGTCCCGCGTATTGGTGGTATACACAGAAGTTCGGTCTTCTCTTCATCTCTTCCGTCACTGCAAATCTAGGCCTTGGGGGTTTCACCACCCCATGTTTAATCCATTGCTCGTATAGACCCCTGAATGCTTTCTCACTGCATGTGATAGCCTCCGGGACTGACTTTCTTGCATATTTGTCTCCAGGGCTTCCTTTGTTTTGATCAAAATTTTTCTCATACTTCTCCCTTTTGCCCCCCTTGTGCTTTTGACTAAGAGTCAGCCAAAGCCATAGTTGTTGTCCTCTTACCCCCTCCATGTAACCGTCGTATGGCTAGTGGGCAGTGTCATGATTCCTCCCAAGTTTTGTGCAAAAGATGAGAGGGTCGCGAAGGAATCACAGGCCTTGGTAATGAGGTGGGGCTTGAAGGAATCTAAGGCACCATTGTTGCAAATACTGACCAGGTTCTTTTCTTTAATCGACTATGCACACTTCTGTGCCTGGGCCCTGAATCTATCAATGTAATCTGATAGCTCCTCATTCGGATTCTATTTGAACCGCATAAGTTCTACAATGGTTACCTATTTCTGCACATAGAAAAATTTCTTAAAAAATTATAATTTTAGGTCATCCCAATCATGGACTGACCCCTTCTCCAAATTATAGTACCAACTGAAGGCACTATCCGTTAAAGTTTTGTTGAATTCCCGCATCAACAAGTTGTGGTTGTTCACTTCATCATATCCCAGCCACGGAGACATCGACTCTAGAAACCTGGCAATATGTTCCCTAGCGTTTCCTTTCTCCCCGTTGTATTTTGGAAACTGCGGGGGATGCTCAATATACCCTATCGGGTAAGGTTGCATCCGAATGTGTGCCGGGTAAGGCAGAGTAAAGTCTAACTCCGAGGGTCGGGATGTCTGCCTGCAAAGTTAATTGATCACATCGATCATATCATCCTTCGTCACATACTGGCTCGTAGCGTGAACTCTCTGGGGTGTTGTGATATACTGATGTATCGGTGGTGTGTATGCTAGAGAAATTGGTTGATGCACGCTTGCATCGTGCAAAGGTGGCGCTTGTGGCAGCTTCTGGCTCACTCGCTGGACATGACTTGGAATGGTTGGCATTTGCACTTGTGAAAATGCTAGAAGAGCGGTTGGGATGATGTGTGTTTGAGGTTGGCTTGCTTCCAACCTGGGTTGTGGCACGTCGCCACTGTTCTGGGGCTCCAAGTTGATGATTGTAACTGACTGATTCTCCGTTGATGGAGGTATAATCTGGTTTTCTTTGTTGTTACTGCCATTGATGTTGTCTTCCACTCCTACTTGTTCCCCCTGCGAGCTACCTGAGAACATGGCCTTAAAGGTGGGAATCTGCATCAACTGCTGGCGGAAATTCCCCATTTCCTCTTGCTTCCTCTATATTTTCAGCATCATGGCCATCATTATCCCTTGCCCTTCTCGTGCTTCCTTCAATGCCTTGAGCTTTTCCAATTGCACAGCATTCGTCTGGTCTCCACCTGCATCTTTGCCTTGCCTTCTTGCGTTGGTTTGTTGTCTCCACAAGCACACCACTAGTACTTGTATGTTTTTAGTTTAGAGAGAGAAAGAGGGGAGAGAGATGGGTTCCTTGCGGACGTCAAAGCTGCATTAGATTTGATTGAATTTTCTACATTCCTTCTTTACCTTTTCTTTCTCAAACGAAGTCAAATCTTTCTTCTAGTTCTATACTCCACTACAGATCTGCTTTACTCTCTCAAGTCTCAAATCTCGAATTCTCTCAGCTCAGATCTCCAACTCTCAAACCCACAGCCAGACCCAGATCTCTCAGATCTCCATCGCCTCATCGCCTTCGGCCATCGCCGAACAAACCTAAAGATCCTCGTTGGCAGCAACATAATGTATGGGGCAAAGATTTGCAGCATGAGAAGGCCTATCTTTAAGAACGATGTTACAAGGAGGTAATCAAATTCTTACAAACTTGTGCTGAGAAATGGTATTCTTTCCAGGAATTCCAGCCAAGTTCTCTGGTAGCAACATAGCGTCAGACATGTACAGTGGGCCATTGCATGCTTTGGTAAAGAAAAGGCTATAAATATTAAATAGAAGCTTCTCTTGAATTATTCTCTATAATTACAGTCTCCTTTATCTCATGTATCATTTTTACCACTTGCCTCATTGTGGGCCTATGTTCTGGTGATGTCAAGCTACAAAAACCAGCTACCTCAACAAGCATTCTTAGCCGATTATCGAGTAGTCCTGTTTATTGGTAAAGAAGTGTCATTGGCAATCGAGTAGTCCTGTTTATTTGCTTGAAAAAATGATTTTCTTGGGAGTGAAATCGAGGAGTTTAATATCTCTATTGGCTCTTCCTTGTGAAATTCGGTTATTCGGTTATTCGGTTATCATGTAGATCGGTTAGTTGTTCGGATATTATAAATAGTGCAAATTTAATTTTTGGTTATAACCGAAATATGTGTTCGGTTCGGTTATTAACCAAATGCTCACCCCTAAAGACAAGAGATTGCATACTAGACAATATGGGATGTATTCAATGTGGGACTTATTAAACAAGAGATGGCATACTACATTACTACCAAGTGAATCTCCAAGTCCCATATTGGCTAAATTGGTAAAATTTTAAGAAAATTTTCCTTATAAATTGATTATCATGTAATAATGAATTTAAGATAACAAATAATCAAAGCATTATTAGTATTAAGGATGTAAATAACTTAACCCTTATAATGACACTAATGAAGAACTTTTGGGGGTTCATATAGAAGTAATAGAACACTACTCAAATGGGTGAAATATTGGAATTATCTAATTTATTTATTGGTCGATCGAAATCAAATTCAACAACATACCAAACCATGTACTGATTATATATATGATATGATGCCCCTACATAAATCAAAATTGTATCAAATCACAATTATAAAACTTCTGTATGGCATTAAACCACACTAAACTTATGTGTTTCACAATCTTCCTTAATATTTTTCTAATTATAATTTTTACTATAAAAAGTGATTATCCAAAAAAAAACTTGCTATTTAATTTGTTTGATACAGTGAAAATTATTCATAAAGATTTGGATTTTCATATAATGACACCATTGCTTTTTTTAAGTCCCACATTGATTAGATTATAAAAATTTAAGAAAGTTTTCTTTATAAAAACACCATTGCTAAAACTTTAAGTAAATTTACAAACTTAGACTTTCATCAAATCAAACCAACTATAATGACACTAATGAATGCCAAGAAAATCACATAAGGGAACTTATGGCACCATCTTACCTAACTTGTTTCTAAGTCCCACATTGATTAGATTATAAAAATTTAAGAAAGTTTTCTTTATAAAAACACTACCAAGTGAAGCCTGGGACTAAGCAAAAAACGGGTATAACCAAAAAACCGAACACAACCGAAATAATTTAACCGAAATATTCTGACAATTCGGTTATTTTTACTATTTCGGTTATATCCGAATTTTTGTACGGTTTACGGTTAGTTTGTACGGGTATTACTTTTGGGTTATTTGGTTAAACCGAATAACCGAATAACCGAACAAAATAATCCACTCTCTGAATCGAACAAGCACACCACTAGTACTTGTATGTTTTTAGTTTAGAGAGAGAAAGAGGAGAGAGAGATGGGTTCCTTACGGACTTCAAAGTTGCATTAGATCTGATTAAATTTTCTACATTCCTTCTTTACCTTTTCTTTCTCAAACGAAGTCAAATCTTTCTTCTAGTTCTATACTCCACTACAGATCTGCTTTACTCTCTCAAGTCTCAAATTTCGAATTCTCTCGGCTCAGATCTCCAACTCTCAAACCCACAGCTAGACCCAGATCTCTCAGATCTCCATCGCCTCATCGCCTTCGGCCATCGCCGAACAAACCTAAAGATCATCGCTGGCAGCAACATAATGTATGGGGCGAAGCTTTGCAGCATGAGAAGGCCTATCTTTAAGAACGATGTTACAAGGAGGTAATCAAATTCTTACAGACTTGTGCTGAGAAATGGTATTCTTTTCAGGAATTCCAGCCAAGTTCTCTGGTAGCAACATAGCGTCAGACATGTACAGTGGGCCATTGCATGCTTTGGTAAAGAAAAGGCTATAAATATTCAATAGAAGCTTCTCTTGAATTATTCTCTATAATTGCAGTCTCCTTTATCTCATGTATCATTTTTACCGCTTGCCTCATTGTGGGCCTCTGTTCTGGTGATGTCAAGCTACAAAAACCAGCTACTTCAACAAGCATTCTTAGCCGATTATCGAGTAGTCCTGTTTATTGGTAAAGAAGTGTCATTGGCAATCGAGTAGTTCTGTTTATTTGCTTGACAAAATGATTTTCTTGGGAGTGAAATCGAGGAGTTCAATATCTCTATTGGCTCTTCCTTGTGAAATTCGGTTATTAACCGAATAACCGAATACTTAGTTCGGTTTTTCGGTTATTCGGGTATCATGTAGATCGGTTAGTTGTTTGGATATTATAAATAGTGTAAATTTAATTTTCGGTTATAACCAAAATATGTGTTCGGTTCGGTTATTAACCGAATGCTCACCCCTAGTGAAGCCTTTACAATTTAGTTCATTCCAAGTCCCATATTGGTTAAATTGGTAAAACTTTAAGGAGATTCTCCTTATAAAATGATTACCATGTAACAATAAATATCGATTGAGACAACTCCCATATTGGTTAAATTGGTAAAATTTTAAGAAGATTTTTCTTATAAAATGATTACCATGTAACAAGAAATACCAATTGGGACAATGTCAGTGTTTAAAGTTTTGGGTTGAAAGTTTTTGGGCTAAAAATCTTGTTTTTGGGCTGAAATTGGTTGGGCTGTAATTCCGGTACAAGCCGGTAAAAATTGGAATCGGGTCGGTACCGGGCCGGCTAATCGGTTTGGTTTACCGGTTCATTTGATTTCGGTATCGGTACCCAATTATCAATAATTTCGGTAATCGGTTCGGTTCGGGCCAATTCGGGTCGGTATTTTACCGATGAACACCCCTAGGTGATGTACTATGTAATGATCGAGAATGTAGCATCTTATTATATAAAATAAATATTTTTATGGAAATGTTTGTGTTTTATGTGGTTAAAGGTTGATTTTTAACCTAGATTACGTGTTATGTGATTTTAAATGTGCGTTGGAATTTTTCGACGAAATAAAAAATTTCTGAGAAAAATGCTAAATCACTATTCATAAAACGCAGAAAATAGTTTTTTTCGTTTTTTAAACTTTTCGAATTACGACATAGTGTTTATTTGAAAAAGGGTTACGTAATCTCCAATAAAAATATTTTTATTATAAAAGACGTAAAATCACTATTCACGCTAAAAACACGTTTTCGAATTTTCGAACTTTGACATATTGTTTGTTCGGGAAATGGGGACGGAAAGTGAAATCGAAACTTGAAAATAATAAATTCAATATTTTGACTAAACATAAAAATTAGAGAAACTAACTAGAAAGAAACTAAATTTTAAAACTAAGTTAATTTTAACCAAACCAAATTGAGCTTGAGAAATTAAGATGGTTTGGCTATGAAATTAAGATGGCTTTGCTAGGAAATTAAAAAGGCTTGGCTAGAGATTTAGATGGCTTGGACTTGGAGCCAAAGTGGAGCCAGTCTTGGAGCCAATGGAAGAGAAAGTCATGTGTCATGTGTTGGCAACTTGATGGCCATGTGTCTTGCAAATAAAAATCAAACATGTGGTGAATTGAATTTGAAAGAGAGAGGTGGCCATGCATGGGGGGACTAGGGCTGTAAATGGTAACTGGAAAATTCGTATTCGTCTGCATCCGTATTCGAAAAAAAAGCAGATATTATTCGCATTGGAAAAAAATAGATATATCCGTTTTCGGTTTAAAGGTATCCGTAAATAACCGGATACGAATACGGATATAGGCGTATTCGTATTCGATTAACATCCGTCCGTAAATATATCTGGCGGATACGGATATCCGATTCGATATCTCGAATTATCATATGAATAAACTGTATCGATAATATATAATATATATATATATATATATATATACATAATAATATATATATATATATATATAAGTTATTATTTATGTATTGTTTGTGTGTTGTTACCTCTATATATTATATTATATATATATATATATCTATATATATATATATATATATAATATATATAACACAAACACAATCCCACTCATATTTACTTAATTCTTAATATTAATAATATGTAAATTATAATAATAATTTACATATATAAGTATATATATAGAATATATAGATATATATATATATTAATAAATCATAACTTAGATTCATTAATTAATCACTTTAACTTATATTCATTAATTAATAACTTACATATACATTTATATATATATAAGTTATTATATATATACACACATATATTAATAACTTGCACTACTTAATTAATAACTTACATATATATATATATATATATATATACACAATATACACACACATATATATTAATAACTTACATTCATTAATTAATCACTTACATTCATTTATATAAGCTATTAATATATATTTATATATATACACACACGTTTAAGGACAACGGTCGAGAGGCGGGAGCAATGGACAATATAATTTTATTTTTAAAATTTGTTAGGTCTGAATTAATTTAATATTAATCTAGAAGGGAGAGTTAAATAAATTAATTCATGTTTATGAATTTTTGGGTGAAGAGAGTATTTTTCTCTTTCATTTGCCTAATTATTTAGAAACTAGAAGTCCAAATATGTAAAATAAGTTCAATGTCAATTTTGAATCAAGTTAGATTAACTAGTTGTCACACATACATTATAACTCGCACTCTCCATAAATATAATGAAATCAAATAATTTCTTATAACCATGTAATTTATTTATTGAGGATAAATAATAAATAAATCTCCCATAAATATTACTATTCATTTATTAAATATTAATTTATTTCTCTTTTTTATTATTTAATAAAATTTGAAAGAATAATATTGAGATTTTAATTTCAATTTGATCCATCAAACAAAGTATCGGTTACATTATTGAATCTTTTTATTTTCACCCAAAACGTCAATTAGCATGTTCCTCCCATTATGATTAGGATGTTTAATTAATATGTATGGTTTAAATATTAAATTGTGTTTAATTAATATGTATGATTTAAACTTTAATATTTTTTTCGTAAATATTTTGAATGAATTTATATTAGGTTACTGATAAATGAATTCGGATATTCGGATATCCGAATAATTTGTCTATTCGGATAAAATAAACGGTAACAGATATTATCTGTATTCGGATATTTTTTCGAATACCAGATACAGATAATATTTTTAAAATCCGCCGAATACTAGATACGGATACAGATACGGATAGCAAATTGATTTTCTGGATACGGATACGGATACCTGTATCCGTATCCATTTAATACCGTTTACACCACTAGGGGGGACAAATGGGGTGAGTCACTTACCATAAATGGTAAATTTTATCCAACAAGCAAGCAAATTAATGTTTTGTGTCCTCCATCCTTTTAATTAAGAAAAAGTCTTGGCAGACCGGATATTTAGACAGGAAAATTGGACATATTCTAATTTTTTTTTGCTTTTTTGTTTTTTTTTACTTGTGACTCTCAAAAAATGTATAGTATTTATTCCAATAGAAATTTTTACAAAATATAATATTTTAGGTGTAATTTAAATACATATACAATAACAGGGTTGTACACTGTACAACCTTGTTCTTGTATATGATCTAAATTACACCTAAAATACTATATTTTGTAAAAATTCCTGTTGGAATAAATACTATACATTTTTTGAGAGTCATAAGTAAAAAAAAATTGGAAAATATCCAATTTTCCTGTCTAAATATTGGGTCCGTGTAGAACTACTCTTTAATTAAACCAAGCATGTCCTTAAGTTGTCTAGCTTTAATTAGTTTTAATTAAAGTTAAGGTAGCTAACCCAAGCTTGGTCATTTCATTCTTCATCATTTTATAAGTATAGAGAGAGAAAAGAGAACAAGAAAAAGAAAAACAAGAAAGATAGAGAGAGAGCTTGGGTTCGAATTGAGCAAGAGGAAAAGAAGGAAAGGACAACTTTGATTTTTGATCATCTAGCAAGAAGGAGCATGTGATGGTAAGAACACTACTACTTCATCCTTTTAGTTTTTTTTCTTTTAAAAAGTTTTATAGCTTGATAGGAAGTGCCTTGTTGGTAGATGTAATTTTTGTGACGACCTAAGAAATCAGATGACCTTGTAATAGGTTTTTATTGTGAATATAAAATAAAATTGATATTATTATGTGTTATATGACTTAGGTTGATTAATGACCTAGTTTATGTGTTACTTGATTATGTACGAGTGTTGGGAGTTTTTGGGAGAAAATAATTTTTCTAAGAAAAACGCTAAATTAATATTCATAAAACGCAGAAAACTCTTTTTCGTTTTTTGAACTTTTTGAATTACGGCATAGCGTTTATTTGGAAAAAAGAGATGAAATCTCCAATAAAAATAATTTTATCAGAAAAGACGTAAAATCACTATTCACGCTAAAAGCGCATTTTTCGTATTTTCGAACTTTGACATAGTGTTTGTTCGAGAAATGGGGATGGAAAGTGAAATCGAAATTTAGAAAAGAGAATATGCTGAAAAAAATTCTCAGTCGTTTTCATATGAATAAAGCTCATCCTTTGACTACCCCGATGGTTGTTCGATCTTTAGATGTTGATAAAGATCCATTTCGGCCTCTAGAAAGTGGGGAAGAAGTTCTTGGACCTGAAGTTTCATACCTAAGTGCAATAGGTGCTCTTATGTATGTTGCAAACTGTACACGACCTGATATTACTTTTACTGTCAACTTGTTAGCAAGATACAGTTCTTCTTCGACTAAGAGACATTGGGATGAGATCAAACACATTTTGAGATACCTCCGTGGAAGTATAGATCTTGGGTTATTTTATCCAAGAGATTCAACGTCGCGATTGGTTGGATATGCCGATGCAGGATATTTATCAGATCCACACAATGGAAGATCACAAACAGGTTATGTATTTACATATTGTGACACGGCTATATCCTGAAAATCCACAAAGCGAACCATGACAGGATATTTATCAGATCCACACAATGGAAGATCACAAACAGGTTATGTATTTACATATTGTGACACGACTATATCCTGAAAATCCACAAAGCAAACCATGACAGCTACATCTTCAAATCACTCAGAGATTCTCGCTATACATGAAGCAAGCAGAGAGTGTGTTTGGTTAAGATCAATTATTCAGCATATTCAAAAATCATGAGGATTACCATCAATCAAAGACATTCCTACAATTCTGTATGAGGACAACGCTACATGCATTGCTCAACTTAGAGGAGGGTACATCAAAGGAGATAGAACAAAACACATTTCACCTAAATTCTTCTTCACACATGAGCTACAAAAGAAGGGTGATATAGATGTGCATCAAATTCGATCATGTGATAATCTAGCCGACTTATTCACAAAGTCGCTACCAAATGCAATGTTTGTAAAACTTTGGAAAAAGATCGGAATGTGTCGACTGAAAGACTTATGATAACATTTCATCAAGGAGTAATGAATTTTTTTTAGAGGAAGACTGTACTCTTTTTTCTTAGTCACGGTTTTTATCCCAATGGATTTTTCCTGACAAGGTTTTAACGAGACAGTCAATTAAAAGATATTTATATGTACTTTTTTCCCTTCGTTAAGTTTTTCTCACTGGATTTTCTTAACAAGGTTTTTAATGAGACATAATCTTCTATCGTAGGAAAATTAGAGGAAGTGTTATAATGTGATTACCTTCTCAGGAGGGAATCTCATGTGCTCTCTCCCCTTTCCCTTCTTCTCTTCTCCCGTGAACCATTCCTCCTCCGTGAGCATTGCCTATATAAGGCAATGATACTGAAGGAAATAAGAAAACTTTCTGTCAATTATTTCTCTCTTTATCTCTTACTTATTCTCTCTAAATTTATGCAATAATTATAAGAGTATATTTCTACAATTTACTAAAGTTTTATAACACATGTCATACTTTCTCAATTGTCACTCTAAAAGATTGGTGATCACGCAGTCATTTGTATGAAGACCCCTACAATAAATTTAGGAAATTAATATTTTCTTAATACTTTTTGATATTTTTCACTTGAAAATTGACGCTATAGACGTATAACGGTAAAAATTGTCGATCTATAGTGACAGTTTTTATGTAAAAATATTATTTTCTATTGTGAATTTATCAATTTCCTAAATTTACTGAAAATGACTAATATATAACTAATAAAGTTTTACATGTTTGTTGATATAGGAATTCATATAATGGTAAAAGTAACTAATCTTTGGATTTAAGTCTTTTAATTTCTCTTACAAATCAAATTTGATACTTACCGGACAAAGTATTAAAATTATAAAAAAAAGGGTTTTTTTTTGGTTTTGGGGGGGGTGTTTAAACTTGCAAGGCTGCTTCTTACACTAGGAAAGAATAAAATTGAATATATAATTGCCATCCAGTCTCTTTAGACAAAGTTAGGCAAAACAGAGAGTTGTTTATGAACTACATTTATATGATTTAATTATATCTAACAACAACAAAACAACTTAATATTCCAATCTTCTGCACAAAATGTGAACTTAACATGTGAATTAACAAAGAGGTGGTCAGCCATATAAGCATCGAATAAATGTGATAGATCATATCACATTGCTAACACGTTCCGAAAACTTCAAATTCTTAGAATAGGAATTTCAGAGGGAAATCTGAAGCATTCTCCTCAACAGTTAATTCCACACATCTGAACATCTGGGCCTGTAACTCTTGTAGTAAAGGGATCGATACGCACCCATAACAAGGAGAAAATGGAAGCTAGAAGGATGGACCAGACGACGACAATTGTCGGCGTCCGGTTCTGGCGTCCCATCAGACCCTTAAGGAATGGATAAAGATGAACAATCACCCAGAAGGAAAAGAATAGTTTGCCAAAGAGTGGACCCCATGACTGGTAACCGCTGTTGACTGCGTATGATATTCCTGCAACTGAACCAACTATGTTAATTAGGAGGAGAGTTGTGGGTGGGATCAGAAGAGTTGTCCATTTGAACATGTAGAGTTCGGCAAAATCTCCATCTTCATCAGATGCCTTGGAGGTGACAGTGAAGTTGGTGTCAATTCCAGCAAGCACTTTGAGCAAGCCTTGTACAACAGCAAATAGATGGGCAGAAACACCACCAATAACCCAAAATTGCTCATTTCTCCACCATTCATCTATTCCCACACCACTCCACCGCATCTCTAAAATACCAGTGGCGAAGATGGAAACAAAGAGGGATATAAACCAGATACTTGCAATGTTACTAATCTGCAGCAGAAAGCAAAAGTTTAGAGATCTCCCATGTAGGAGAAAAACAGTAGTTTCACAACTTCTTGATGTTAAATGTTGTGAACTTGACAAGGTGGATTTATTGGAAAAGAATGTAATGAAAGAATGCCAAAGCATATTTTTAAAAATGTAAGAAAACATGCATTTTTTAGCACCAAAAATGAGAAAACTACAACTCTACACGTTTCTAAAAATATATTAACAAGTATATCATCTCTCTTTCGAGTTGCATGAAAACTAATGTTTCATAATTTCAAAGAGACATCCCATATATCCAGATATTTCCGGTGAGCACAAATTCCCAACGAATAGCTCATTAAGAATTTTTAACTTTAAGATGAACTTATATGGCTTAAACACCACAACATGACAACACTTGCGTATGAATCAGACGTGCAAGGAAGCCGACTATTAAAAGAAGACCATGCCATAAAATTTAATATAGACCATATAAAATTTTAAATTAAAATGGAGTAGTTTCAATTATATGAAGATAATGGAAATATAACAAACCTGTGGAATGATGAACTTTCCAGTGAGTAAACAGACGGCTGGTAAAGTACAGTAAATGAGAAGAGGAAGAGAAGTGACTGGATAAATAGTTGTATTGATGTATGCAAATCTCTCGAGCCATTTTAGCCTTCCACCATAGCCGTACCATATAGGGCAATGCCGACTGAGAAGAATTTCAACAGATCCCAAAGCCCATCGAAGCACTTGGGTTAAGACGATCTGAAAGATTAATTGGAGCAGAACCTTTAAAGGCTGGTCGATGAGGCATGCAGTATATTGATCGCCAACCACGTGCATGCATCTTGAATCCAGTAAGAATATCTTCTGTGACAGAACCATAGATCCATCCTATCTGCAGATCCAGATACAAACAAGTGAAGAGTATTTCAAAATAATACTGTCATACCGAAATTGTGATAAAACTAGAAAATAACAAGAAAAGATGCATTAAAGGAGAATACCCGGTAGTTAATGGAATTAGAAGTAAAGTCATTGCCAGTATAGTAAAGGGTAAACACTATGTACAAATATAAATTCTCCTTTCTTTTAGAGAGAAACACAGAGAGATGGGCTTAGTTTAATGGGTGACAACTTGAAATCCTTAATATGGATTCCATATATCAAATGAAAATGACATTTAAAAAAACAACAAACAGGCATAAAAACAAATTTTCTCCGGAAACAATAGAAGTTTCAAGTTCTGGTTACTGGATACCAATAAAAGGATGAAGTGGATCCCTAAGATTGAAGGGCAGAAGAAATCAATTTGGGCAGGCAAACATTATTGAAATTTTTCCTTCCATTTTGATACGTGTTTTTTGAAGAAAAGGATATCTAACATAATCAAGAACTGAGAGAGAAGTGGAACTAATTCTCCAATTTATCTTCTTCTTCTTTTGAACTAAAGGAGGTAAAAAGAAAATCACTGGAAAAACATCATGTCGTTTTCCTTGAACTTGCAGCAAACAGTGCTTGAAAGCCCCAAGCTTTTTAAGGTAAAATCTCTTCCTTCTTCCCTGGTTAGCTTTTAGCAGTGGTGAAAGGAAATTGTTAGCTGACAGAGGATATGAAATATATAGTTTAGAGGTAGTTTAAAACATAAACTAGAAAGCCGCCCTATTTAGGTTGAGATTGAAGGAGGAAGGAAGGTTTCATATACGAGCCACTTGCACTGAACTGACTTACCAACTTGACTTCTCTGTTCCCTATGCTTGCAGATACAAATAAAAGAAAGTAGTAAAAGAAAGTTTTAAAAAAAATCAAGAAACAGTTGATGAATTTCAACATCTATCAATTTTTCCTTTTCAGTCCAAAGGGAAATTGCATTAGTTTACTTTTACTGAAGAAAACAGGTTATGTTCCTTATAATTGCATACAATAACCAATTAAAAATACTCTCAAGGAAGATAAAAATCATGAGTACATCAAAATTGCCAGATCTTTCAATTTTTCATTTTTAGTCCAAAAGGAAATCGCACATGTTTAATTTACAGAAGAACCTCGAGTCTTGACAAGAAAAGGCATCTTGACAAGGAAGCAAGGTTTAATTCAAACTTGATTTCACCCATCAGAATAGAAGCTCAGTTGTAATTTCCATAGTAATACTGAAAGAAAGTAACAAGTAAGCTAAAAATTAAGCGTACAAAACCAATGTACCTCCTGTCCCCAGTCCGTTTTATCCTCGTACCCACAACTGATAACATGAATAGCTTCTTTAAGAAGAGCCTCTGGCGTTGCAGACTGCGGAACACCACCATTCTCCATAAGCGTTGATGCAACAAACACAGCAGATTGACCAAATCTTTTCTCAAGGCTCATTTGTGACATGAGCAATGACTTCTCATCATCAAATCCAGCACCTGAATATGAAATGTGGTAAGGAAGATGTAAGACACTCCAGTCGAGTAAAACAACTTTTAAAACAAGACAAGTATTGATTAATCCAGCTGATTTAGGTATGATATGAAGATGATTCCTTGGATATTGATTGTTTGCTATTGCAGAATATACTGGAAGACAAATTAGAATAAAGAGTACACTACTGCAGAGAAACAAGCAATATGAGGTCAATTTTGAAAAGAAAAAAAATATGTATGACAAAGCAGTACATCTTGAGGATCAGGAAATGTTTTCAGCAACCAAATCTATTATATGTTACAAACTACTCATCAAAGAAACATCTTGACATATGTTCTTCGAGCTAGAAGTATCCAGAGATAGTGATCAGAGTTATAAGACAATGACCATGCTGAAGGTCATATTTCAGCCCTGAAATAGAAACCTTACATCATAGCTTATAAACTTTTAAACAACTCAATAGCTACAGAAAAATGAGCTCTAAAGTCAATCAGTAAATCACTAACATTAGTCGAACAGGGAATACGAAAAATATACAAGATGTGGTCTTGGGAGAAATCATGGAGCAGAATGGAGAAGGATAGCCCTGAACCCCCAATGTAAAACTCGAATTATGAAATTTTAAAATCTATGACACATGTACAGATAAATGCCATATTTTCTGTATGTAAATTGTAAGGTAATATAATATTAAAATGAAGGCGGCGTCTTGTTTTATCTTATACAAGTATGACATCAGTAAATACAATGATATTGGAATTAAAAATACCGCATTTACAATCTTTTGAGTGGTCATTTCAAGAAATATGTCTTCAGTATATTTCATTTGCATATTATATTCATACACCGGGATATACCCGTTGAAGTTGTCCAACCATGTGACTACCCAGTTGAGGCAATGTTACCACGTGACAGAAGGCATTTAAAGCTCAAATTTAGAAACTATGTTTGAATTTGGAAGTAAAAGAGTTACTCATGTAGCATAATCTCATGCCTGAGTCAGTCTATGTAACAGGAGTCATTTTCTGATGCAACAGTTAAAGCTCGAATCACAATTGTAGAAATGCAGGTTGGAATCTAGGACAGCAACTCCATGAACAAAACCAAAGTTAGGGGCTGTTTTTTTAGAACTTAATGGGTCTAAATGGCTGAATCGGTAAGTGGCTGAATCATTAAGTGCGTTTGTTTTGAAAAAAAAAATCGTCTGAACGGCTGAATCGGTCAGATGCGTTGGCTGAATGGTTAAGTCCGAATTTTTGGTCTGAATGGCTGAATGGTTGGCTGAATGAAGTAAAAAAAAAATAAAAATAATAATAAAAAAATATTAACTATTATATTATGTAATATTAAATAAATTTACAACTTTGAATTTTTTCAGAGGGGTAAAATATTAAAAATATGTCATTCAGATCTTTAAGATATGTCAGTTATCAAACAGTTTTTTCATTCAGATTCAGCTAATTCAGATTCAGATTCATTCAATTTTTATCAAACACCCCCTTAGACTGCACCCAGTCTGTCCGCTCCAGTGCCCTTGACTATTGAGAACTAATACTAGCTACTGAGCAATGACTATTTCTTTTTCTATAAGAACTGAGAAATGAGTAATGGCCAATGTATTTTTCTAGTTGGAAATTTTGATATGTGAAAAAAAATATGCAATCATTTCCTCCATTTTTAAGTGCTGAACACAGATTGTCAACTGGAAATTGATATAACTAAACTCGGATGTTAACACTGTTATTCAAAGAATCAAAAAGTTGTACCTTCCACCCCCTCCTCAATATCTTCTAGGCTGAATATTGGTACAGTGGGATCGACATGCTTGCTAGATTTCTTTTTGTCTGAGCCCTTCTTACTTGATTTAGAACTTTTCTTTCGAGATCCACCACAGAAGGAAGATAAAAACCCAGATTTTTTATTCTTAGGTTTGAGAGGAGGCTCATAGCCATATAATGCTGTTCTATTGAAGACGCATCCAGTACCCACGTAGACTGGTCCTTGAATGCCATCCAAACCTCTCAAGTTTATCTGATTCAACAAAGATATTGATAAGTTCAAAACTGGGGATTGGAGGAATGAAGAAATGAGGTGTGGTTTGCAGAGACACTTAAATAGCGCATGGCAATATTATAGAGACGAAAGAACTTGATCATGGCATACAGAAAAAACTTCCTATACATCTTGTTAGAATTACCAAAATATGAAAATAGTACGTGGCAATATTTAAGGACAAAAAAACTCACATCAAAGAAAACAGTATTTCGATTGGCATATCGATCATTCCTATCAATACCATCAAATCTTTGTGGAAACTGAACATAACAAACATATTTTCCAAGATTTGGATCCATCATAAAGCACATTGCTTCTCTAATTGCTTTGCTGTTGTTTATGTAGTGATCACAATCAAGATTCAACAAGAAGGGACCATTAGTAAGGACTGCTGATACACGAACCTGCAAGAGTGGTAGATTTAATATTAAAGATTATCTGTATGAAGAAAGAAAAGTTTAGAAGCTAATAAAAATTTAACTACTCACAAGTGCATTCATTGCACCAGCTTTCTTGTGATGTTGGAAGCCTGGACGCTTCTCACGAGAAACATAGACTAACCGAGGAAGCTCATTACCCTCACTGTCAAGACCTCCACTTTGACCTAAGAAAACCTGTGAGTAATGAATATTGTCACTTCTTTTTCATAACAATACCACGTTGCTCCAAAGAGGCAAGATAAACTAACTACTGCTCTCACAATCAATTCACTCTCAGTGCTCAAAACAATAGTTGAGCATAATGAAAGATATTGACTATGCTGGTATGTCCCCACAAAAAAAATGGAAAAAGAACAACATCTATCAGTATAACTAAGATCAAAATTACATTTAGGAATGAATAAAAGGGGTGCGATCAGATTAATGGCATGTGTTCCATAGGATTTTAAGTTATCTGTGGCAAGAAATGATCCATGAACCATTGCAAATAACATGTAATCATCAAGGGATCATCTTTCGTATAAGTAAATCTGCCAATTACAGACTTAAGTTACCTGGATCATTCCAGGATGATCCCTGGTATTATTTCCAGGCCATGGTGTACCATCTTGCATGATCCATCCTTCTTCAGGAACTTTCACGGCCTTAGCAACAAGTCCATTTATACGAACTTTAAACTCCTCATATTCTCTCTGAAACACAAGTAAATGTAAGGAGAGATAAGAAGGATGCAATGAAAGAAGATAAAGTTGATAGCATAAACTAACACTTTACCTTCATAGCTCTGCGGTCTTTAACAAATGATGTTTGAACTTTATCTTTCAAGTAATCAATCTTCTGAGCAAAATACCATTCTGGTGCCCGGGGCTCAATGCTATACTTCTTGCAGAAAGGTACCCACTTCCTTGCAAATTCTGATGTTTCTGACAGTGCTTCAAATGTCAACATGGCAGCTCCATCATCAGAGACATAGCATGAAACCTTGTCAACTGGGTAATCAACTGCAAGAATGGATAGGACTGTATTGGCTGTAACAAGAGGAGGCTCCTTTAAAGGGTCAACAGTACTGACAAAAATGTCAACAGCAGCTAATTGGGATGGCTCGCCTTCTCGGTCATATCTGTAGGATAAATATATTTAGAATATAAAACTGAAATAAAAAAAGAGTTCATACAACTTAGATAATGGGAAGATAGCGATCATAGAAGAAGATTCAGACCTCAGTGCAAGCCTATCAAGATAAGTCTCACGGTTTATTGGGAGCCATTTAGGAAACTGATCCAATATCCAGGATACTGCAAACCAGATCTCACATATTACAGATAAAAGCCACAAAGGATAAGCATTTTTCACAGGATTTGTTATCCGGTAATGCAAGAATATACAGAGAACAGCAAGCCGGAGGACAATAACCATCCTGTAAGGATTTATTCTGGAAGATGGTACTGAAACCTTTCTTGAAAGAGGCTGCCGAGCTTCATCATTCCTACCCCAACAAAAAGAAAATAAGCACAACAATTAACCCCTAAATGCACTGAGATAGGGAATAGAACTTAAGAGAACTCAACGGCAATGAACAGAAATGGTAATCTAACACAAATACAGCAAGTTTTGTTCATTACCAACAAATGTGAAATCACAAATTACTGAGCTTTCTTTGAGAGATTAATGGATTGGTTAAACTACAATGACCATGAACCAATAGTATCTTTAAAAGTGCGAGCTATTAAACTGATTGACAATAAGAACCAAATAGATCAATTTTATCTCACAGCAACAAGTTATAAATATCAATATAAGTGGAAACTTACAATAAAGAGTCATCAACTAGCACGTCTGTGCTGGCATCAATATCACCGCCTCTTTCAGAAGCAGCATGGCTAGTAGTCATTGGAACAACATTCCTATCCTGCTTCATCTTCCAGCCATCTACTCTCTCTTTCCAAGCTACATTGCCTAGTCCTGGGGATCCAAACTCCCTCGCTGGATCCACAACCCTAATATTAGCTGCATAGGAATATTACCTTGTAAGTCCAATAAAAATATAGAAGGAACATATTCATATAAAAGAGGTACATAGAGGATGAACAGAGAGATTTACGTGACTGATTCATATCTGATGCATAAGGGAGGGGATGCACTCGTTTCCCCACACCTGGTCCAGGAGATGCCATAGACAGACGTTCAGGTGATGCTGCAGACAACTCTCCAGAAACCTAAAAAAGAGCAATCTAAGAGATTAATATTTGACTGCATAGTACATGCCTGAGAGGAAGACAGTGCTATATAATCTAATTGGCATACCTCCATTCCATTGGTGAGTAAAGGAATGTGGTTGTGAGAGACCTCTTTATCATAATTCGGAGCCCCACTATCTTCCCCTCGTCCATATGTCATATGCCAGCTCAACATGCGCTCTGCAACCTTCTGCTTATCATTTTGATTTTCTGAAGGGTAATGAAAGTCACTTGCAGCAGCATCAGCATTGCCATCCTCCTCTCTGTCACCATGAATAGCAGGACTTCCTAGAACCCAGGAGATCAACAATAATTACATTTTAAGCACCTAAATTTGGAATCTTGAATTTATAAACTGAGTAGGTTACTCAACCATTAGTTACAGACTCTACACAAGTCACAAATAGGGGGAGAATGTTGATATCATATCAGTATGCAATTTTAAAAAATAATGATAATAATTATGTTAAATAACTTCAATATACCAATTTAAAATTATAATGAACAACATGAAGATATTAATTAATTACAATTGCAACACAAAATCTAAATTGATGGAACATTAAAGTAAGTTGTGACCATAACTTTCTGCAAGTAATGAGGTCATTCAAGAATGCCAAACAATTAGATCAATGATCTGTATTTGCTCAATGATTTACCATATAATCATCCTCATCTAAATACTTCTTAATCACTTGACTTTGTTAACAAACCTTTATGTCTCTTGTATCTGGTTTTGCACTGAGGGCAAGACTGATTTCCATCCTTGCGCTCATACTCATAGCACAGCCTACAAACTGGAAATGCACAGACATCACAAGCAACAAATGGTTCACCGTTCACAGTCAAACCAACATTATCACTGCAGATCTGGCAGTTCTGACCACCCAAGCTACTCAAGGATTTCCCCTGAATAGTCAAATTTCACAACTCAGTAAACTCAGAAACCACAAACTAGTCGCTTCAGATCAGACTAAAGCATTACCCATATAAACGCATAATTATTCGTAATTGTATGCTCTGAATAACACTATGCTCAGTATTCAGTAAGCCATCAAATTTAGCACTATGTTAAACTCTAAACCCAATATCTAAACCCACAAACATATCACTTCAGATCAAACTAAAAATTACCCATATAATCAGAAATATTTAGTAAGTGTCAGCTCTCAATGACCCTTTGCTTAATTAATATCAAAGTTCAATCTTTTCAATATATTATGAAATGCAAACAGAATTTTGTCTAGTTTTACTTTTTTCAATACTAACCCTAGTTTCTCCTTCTGATTCCATAGCTCCTTTGCTTGAAGGAGAACCAAGTAATGGCAATTTAACTTCCAATCTCAGCCAGATTTATTGTCCGCAAATATGTCCCTGGCTCAAAAACATTCTCTTTACACAATCTTCCACTTAAAATAGCAAGTCTTCACCACAATTTGCTCCAATTACAGCTCAGATCTGTACCTTAGCACCTGAAAAAAAAATTATATACACTAAGAATAAGCTTTCCTATTTCCAAAAGTTTTCAATTCCCCAAACACACAAATCCCAATAAAGATTAGATTAGCAATGTTAATACATATTTAAATTCCCTATAATACGTTAATTAAAGCGGAAATCTCCCAAATCGTAACGTGAGCTCAGTACACAAATCCATCAAATAAGATTTGATTTTTTTAGTTCGATTCTTTTCTCAGCAACCCAACATACAAAAACAAAAGCGTTTAGTACCTCAAGATCCGACCCGGTTATCGCAATTAGGTATAGAACTGAGACATCAATCTCTTTCTCTCTCTAAACTAAAGCCTCAGCCTCCCTCTTTCCATCTCACTCTATATATAGATATAGATATAGATATAGATATAGATATATAGAATAGCTGTATTGGTGGACGTATTCGAATAGAAAAATTGGCTTAGAAGAGACGAAAGGGAAGTAGCAGCTGCTTGTGATTGTGAGCTATACGACTGTCAGTCACTCAATACTCTCCACCGACACCGACATTGCTGAGGAGAGAGAAAATTAGTGTTTTTTAGAGAGAGAAAGTAAAACAAGTTGGATAGAGAAATGGACTATCAATCATTTCTCAACGACTACTGTTATTAGAGTATAAACTTCAACTTTTATTTTTGCATGGTTTTTAAATAAACGATGCCGACGATTTTTTTAGGTTTGGTTTGCGAGAGGAGTTACCCAATCAATGTTCGCCATGTTTGGTATAATAACTTGAGGAAATTACAACCGTTTGAGATCTGGTAATTCCCTTCATTAAAGAATTAAATGTATATTTTGACATTCTAAAATAAATTTGTAAAAATTTAAAATTCAAAATCTATATAAACTTATTTAATCGTAGCATAAACAAATATAATTGTCCTTTTACCCCCTTCATTAGCATTTGCCCCTTTTGGATGAGGGGAAATTAATTACCAACATTCGTTGGGCCGAATGGAAGGAGGTCGGTGCATCCTAAGTAAGATTTCGAGTTAGAGTCTTGTAAATAGAGAAAACGGTGTTAGGGAGAACTCCCTCCTTGTGGTTCCGACCGTAACTTAATCCGAATTAGTTGGGGGTTACGGGTGTCGGATACTGAAGGTGAAAAAAAAATTAATTTGCGGATCCTGAGAATCCTTCCGTTATTGGCTTTTCTTTTTTGCATGCTTCCCTGAAGGAATATGTAATGACTCAGAAAATTTTATATAATATTCAGTTATTATAAGGTCAATTTTTGCGTTTAATTTTTTTTATTTAATTGTTGTGACATTATAATTATTTACTGCTTAATAATTTATTAATTATCTTAGATTATGTATGGTAAAAGGAAGGGATGATGAGATACATTAATATATTGTTATATAAATATCAAGAATGAAAAAGGAAAGCATGGCTTAATTAAGAATATTCTTGAAATAAAGATGTGGAATTATTCAATGAAATAAATATCATATGATATTATTGAATTCAGTCATAGATGTTATTAAGTAACAAAAATAAGAAGAATAGTATTTACTACATTGAATTATTTAGAATTCATGAAACTGTCATTTTTAAATAATGTTTGTGCAAAATATGTTTGTTAGCTAAAATAAAATTGATAAATACAATTCAGGATTGGGCCATAATAACTTTTGCCATGTTTGCTTGCAAGTCTCTTTCAATTTTTTTTCAAGGGATATGGGTTATACCATTTAGCCCAAAACAAGCTTAGTTTTGTTAAATTAACAAAGTTATCAGTTAGTTTTATAAAATGTCTAGATTCATAATATTATATGGATATCTAGATACATGTAACTCCTATTGAGTATTAAAATGTATGACTCTTGAGTTTTGTAACTTCCTAGTAGTATTGATGTTCTTATTTCTATAAATAAGACAATTGTAAGGTGATTGAGATATATAAAAAAGATTATGCAAATACTCTCTTTCTCTAATTATCTTGTTTTTAGTTATCTTTCATAACATTTCATAATACGTTATCAGCACGAGTTGCTCCTCACCTTCATCTTGAAGATAATCATTTTTTTGGTTTGAAGTAGAAGAAGGTATAACTCTCTCTCTATCTATATGTGTGTTTGAGTATTGCATGGTCATCATGCATACATGTACTATTTTTTTATTATAATTATTCTTTTCATGTGATCACAAATAATTCAATTATTCTGGAAAAAAAATTCAACAAACAAACATACATACTGCATATACATTCACATATGACACAACAAATGTAAGTGTGCACTTGTTGAGTACATGCGCACACGTGCGCATTAGCTAAGAATGCAGGCATCTTAGTACTAGCATTTAACAAACACTAATTTGCTTTATCAAGTAATACAGTATAGACTCAATTATTTATTATTGTAGTTGGTAAACACAATCTACATATGCATTATTGTTCTATAATATGTTATCTGCATTGCTATTGAAACTAAAAATATGATAGCACAGGTCTATTTTTTATTTTATTGTGTGCATATTGTTTCTTTTAGGAACTGCACATGTGAATTGGTATATTATCGCACAACATAAAAATTTAAACATTTGTAAGAGTTTTTACGGCTACAATAAAGCTCTCACACTTATTTGATGGTTGTTAGATATTTTTGATTCATTAGTGTAAAATAATCGCACATGACGCTTAGTACTGTATAGAAGATGATAGTCATTGTTTTCATTGAAATCAACACAGGAGCAATCCTTTTTCACATCTCTTATATCACTACAAGAAAAAGGCTTATCTGCAACCAATAATATCAGCGACCGCCTATCCGGTCGCTGATATTAGTAATAGCGACCACTATCTGCGACCGTGATAAATTCTAGTCGTTATTTAATGTCAGCGACCGCATGCGGTCGCTGATCGGTCGATCATATGAATTTTCCCCCAAAAAAAATTGGTGCCAAAACCTGGCACGGTTTTTTTTTTTGCGACTAATCTTTATCAGCGACCGCTAGCGATTGCTGTCACGTCCACGTCATTAAAATTCAGCGACCGCATGCGATCGCTGATAGCGGTCGCTGATTCTCTTAAACAGATTCAGACTCAGGCGTTCGCTTGATTCAGCAGAAGAAAAAAAAAGAGGGCGACAGAAGAGGGAGAAGGGGGAAAAGAGAAGAGGGAGAAGGCGTTCGCTCGATTCGTTGGTTCGTTTGTGTGTTCAATCTTCTCCAAATCAAACTAATTTTAGAGGTAAGAAATTTTTCTTCTTTTTTTGGTTGTTTGTTTTTTGTTGTTTGTTATGTTTGTTCGTTCTTCTCCAAATCAATATGTTCGTTCGTGTGTTTTCGTTGTTTGTTATTCTAGGAATTTTTGTTTTAAGAGTTAATTTAGAGCTGAGATTTGAATGAATGAAAATGAATTTTGGATAATTGAATTTGGGATTACAGAAATTTATAGCTTCTTATTGAAATTTGAAAAATACTGAAATTGTTGCAAAGAATTTTATGAGATTACTGAAATTTTTAGGTTAAATTATTTTTAGGGTTAATATGTGTTTAATATACTGAATATGTGTTTTAATATGTGTTGAAATTGGGAATATACTGAATATGTGTTTTAATATGTGTTGAAATTGGGAATATACTGAATATTTTTTTTAATAACATTACTACTTAGCTAGGTCTTCAGAATTTTCTTTATATAAATTGAAACATTTATTTCATACCCTCGGGTTTCATGACCTAATATGCGAGGAAACATAGGATTTTTCCCCTACCACAATAGAGAACAAAATATTCGTTAACACAATATACTTCATGTATAAACAATGGTTATAAGTTAGTAATGAGATGGATATGGATTTATCATATTGAATGCAAGAATCAGTGGGAAATTAGACTAATAATGAGAGATATCCTCTAATATGTTGTTACTACCTTAAATTAAACAACAACAAAAATAAAAACTGTACTCCAAATATGTTATTACAAACAACAAGAATCTCAAAGTATTCTGCAAAAGCAAGATCAACAAAACCACTATGCAATTATGTGCATCTACTTCTCACCATAGTGTTGGTTTCACAAAAAGAAAAAAACATAATAAGCCATACTCATACTAAATTATAAATATAAATTCACTCATACTCGGGTGAATGGATTATAACCAAAAGAAACTACAATCTATTTATGATTAAACCTTGGTTGCAATATATGATTATACTTATACCAATCCAATATCATGAACATGAGTATGACATAAAACATAACTAGGAATTAAGTTTGTTCATAATTCAATCAAGAAGAAGGTTCAAAGAAGTTTATCCATAATTTACATCAAATATGTTAATTGATGTTAATTATAAAATTCATTTATAATATATGTTTGTTAAAACTAAAATTCATGTATAATTGTATATTGGTAATGTTTTGATTGATATTATATTGGTAATGTATACGGGTCTGAATTTTTTACTGATTTAATTTGCATTCAATCGTTATTGTTTTGGTCTTATTATATTGGAAATTTATATATTTCTCTTGGTTTGTGTCTTGGGTGCCTAGAAATGTCCATATTTGCATGCCGTCGTGCATGTGGCTAGTCCATATTGTAGGGGAGACTCTGGTGAATTTTTTTTAATTATTATAAGTATAAGTTTGAAAAATATTCATAAGTATTATAAGTATAAGTTTGTAGTTTGAATATCCTAGTAGCTTAATTTTAGGAATTCTCAGTAAATTGG
Organism: Panax japonicus; assembly: GCA_020205505.1. Lineage (NCBI taxonomy): Eukaryota > Viridiplantae > Streptophyta > Magnoliopsida > Apiales > Araliaceae > Panax > Panax japonicus. The sequence goes on from CM035105.1 coordinate 11,999,285, forward strand.
GTTCTGTTTATATAGAGAGCCTGGGTGCTGCTTATCAATTGGATATAAATATATTGTTGATCCACTAGAGCCTATTAAGGGGCTGTTGGAGCTGATAGGCTGGTCTTGGGGCCGCGAGGCCACACGAGGCCACGCCAAGCTTAGCCAAGCCTCACGGGGCCAAGCCAAGCTTGGTTGTCAGCATCGTAAGCTATTGGGGGACTGTTAAGCCAAAATAGGCAGTGCTAGGGAACTGTTAGTGCAACAGAGAAGGTAACTAACCAAAATAGGCAATGAATGAAATTCCTTATGTATTCACTTATAACAAATTAAACTAACAATAAAAACTAATTAAAATAAAATAACATGATATAATATAACTATTAAACTAAGTAGTATTTACTTAGTTTCTCATACTAAATTTAATAACATTTAAAGTTTCTCATACTGCTTTAATTTGCATTCATTCGTTAACATTGAGTATGCTTAAATGTTAATCATATGCTTACAAGTATTCTCAAGTCATATGCTTACAAGTATGCTCAAGTCATATGCTTACAAGTATGTTGAAATGTTAACCATATGGTTATAAGTATGCTCAAGTCATATGGTTACAAGTATGCTCAAGTCATATGATTAATAAGCTTATGTTGTTTGTAGTAGGTACCATGGAATCATGGACCTCTATTCAGACCGTAGTTGGATGGCACGACGAAAGTCTAGTGCCTAGATAGGTGCTACAGCTGAATTTAGAGCTAGTTGCCAAGTGTTTTTGGAGTATGCGTATAGTCACCCGGAATGTATGAATGGTCAGTCGCAGATACGATATCCATGTTTAAAGTGTAAGAATGTAAATTATATGGACAGAGACATGATAAACTATCATTTACTTATTTTCGGGTTCATGAAAAATTACGAAGAATGCTCGTGGGCACATGGGCAGAGAAGAGATGGTGGCATCACAGAAGTACACAATTCGGGCAGTAGTACTCATCGTATGAATGAAATGGTTCATGATATTGCAGGGCTAGATTTTGATTGGGAACAAGATAGAGAGCAACCTATGAATTCTGATGCCAGAGACTTCTTTAAGTTGTTAGACGAGGGTAGCGAGCCATTGTGGCATGGTTGCACCAAACAACTACATTGTCTACAGTGGCGACATTACTTAACATCAAGGCTGACCACAACATGAGCCATGAGTGTTTTGAGTCGCTCTTGAAGGCCATTAAGAGTATGTTGCCTGACTGTGAGAAATTACCTGATAACTATTACTTTTGTAAGAAAATGGTGAAGAAGTTGGGTCTTGGATACCAAAAGATCGATACATGTCCCAACGATTGCATGTTGTTTTATAAGGAAAATGAACAGATGACAAGGTGCACGTTTTGCAGTCATGTTTTGTAGCTAAAATATCATATGTTTACATATTAATATGAGAACATGAACTGTAGGAGTCTGAGTCTCAAGGTCAACCTATCAATTGGTTGGATGTGTATGTGGCCACCCGTGATGGTCTGCCTGATGTTGTTCAGATAGCGGTAATAAGTTAACTTTATACTAATATATTGTTTATAAATTGTGACGACCTTTTTAGCATTTTTTTCATTTATTTTTAACTATTTAATTGTTGACCTTCTGACAGGACACTTATAAGGGCTTAATGAACGAGCGTTGTCCTGAAGGCACCCCGGGTCCGTCGATTGATCAAGAATTATGGGAGAGGGCGTCCGTCGTGAAGAAAAACTATGTTAAAGGCCAAGGACAAAAATGACGCCCGACCATCAGTGGCACAGGCAGTTCTACTACCCAGTCTACATAGTCATCAGGTCATCCAGCCTATCATACTCCTGCTGACTGTGTGAGAGCGATCTGCCAGAATCGTGATCTTCTTTGTATACTGGGCGGGCATCTGCATTCTCTTAGTCCTGATGAGTTGGCGGAGGCAGTGGCGGAGGCAGCGGCGGCAGCAGCGGCAGCAGCAGCAGTAACATCACAACATCAGGGTGGCGACCAGGTATATATATCGATATTGTTACTGTCACTGTCTTATTTATATGTTTTACTACATTGTCTATTGTTTAGCTTTTAATTCCCAAGTCATATAGCAGTATCAACACATGTAACATTTATGTTTTATTCTTTTGTTAATTACAGGGTACTAATTTGGATGATCCGTGAAGAGCTACACCAGTCATATATGTTAGATATGTAAAGCCTTGTTATTTAGATTTTTAAAGCCTTGTACTCTTTTAGATTGATTCTTTGGACAATTGTATTGGTTTAAGATTATATTATATGGATATTTACGATTGTATTGTCTTGGTAACGACCCCAAAATTCATACCATTTAAATCTCAACTTCAGTCGTTAACCATACATTAAATCTCTAATTTTACATCATTATTCGATATTGAAAACACTAAATTTGCGGAATATTTAAAACATTTATACATTTCATTCTTTCTTGCCCTGAATCGTAACCTTTACATTACATCTCTTTGATTCAATCTTATATCATGAATCGTTACAACAAAATGACTATACAAAGTCTTACATCATAACTAAATATCCATATACATTGGATAACTCAACTTACAATTTAACAACATATTACGTTCAAAATATGAAATACATTTCTCATAAAACATAAGTAATCTTCGTGAATATAGATCTCTATAACTCACTTAGCACATATCTTTACCTTAAAATCTTGACCTGCAAAAGTGGTTATTTACAAGAGTGAGCTCGACAGCCCAGCAAAATCTAACAGTTTTCATGCATCACATAACACGTAATAATATGCTAAACATACATATCATAATAACTAAAACAACAAGGCATACATGCTTTTAGTTCACATAGCAAATATAAAGATTGAGTTTCTTACTCAATCCTCCTTATTTAACCAAAACAATGCAGTCATAAATTGACTTTAACATTTCATGATTTTAACATGTATAACATATCATGCAATTTAAAATAGTTCATTAAGTCCACGTAACAAATAGGAACCGAAAGACTTGCCTTGATCGTTGTTTACCAATAACAGTTTAACAGCTTATAGTTATCTGTACTTCACGTGCCCTACACAATTATATAATCATACACATCAACTATTAGTCACATAAAAACACATAGCAATTGTAATGTAAACTCTACTCCACATCTCATAATCTTTTCTATTAATTAGCACACAATGTTCAATTAGATTGTGTTAACATTTCGACTTATGACTCACTATATTTCTTCTTAGTCAAACTCGAAGTTCATTCAAGTGTTTAAGTCTTTCTAGGACTACATATTGGTTTTATATTAGACCCATTTCATATCCTATAATATTCATTTCAATTGAATTGAAACACTTTTTAAGTTCATTAACACTTGGCACGGCGTTTCGACGTTCAATCGTCACACGCCCGATTTGCCTCTCTTGTGTATCCTTACTATGCTTCTATAACTTGTCTAATACATTATTTATTAATGTTCAGCATAATTATATTTACTAACATACATGTTTTATAACTTAGGATATCATCTTTTATCGTCAAGAGCACTACACATGCATATGTGCATGCCCGACGCCCTCCGTTTGCCCCCGAAAACACAACAGTACTAAAGATGACCATTTTAACTACTGTTATAGACCTCAAATTGAAAAACTTAAATAACAAAAATTGTAGGTCTACTCGTCCTCGTTCCGAATCATCTTCAATCACCTCAATCGGAGTTTGTATGAGAAAGTTATGGTCGTTTTACTATAAGAGGTCAAAACTGTCCAACTCAGACTAAAATCCCGGCGCTGCGTCGCTGAGGACTAAGCTAGCCAGTGGCGCCGGGGAGCGAACTTTGGCGCTGGGGAGCGAAATTCTGGCGCTAGGGCGCCGAAACTTGCAGAATCCCAACCACCGAAGAACAGAACAGCTAATTTCTATCTATCTAACACTGCTAACATCTAAATTAACATGCTAACTTATATAAATTACACATATACACACCATCCAACATGCATATACTAGTTTAAAACACTAAACAATAATCATAGAAAACTTAATTCCTTAAAAACCATATTTTAAACCCAAAAAGTCCATTTTTATACTTCTAGACACTGTGAACACGGTCATCACAGTTTATAAACCAATTTTGATTCCTTGAGACTACGATTCTCTGAACTTCATAACAAATCAATATACTCAACTTTAAATTCCACGGTTAGCTAACAGTCAATTACTCATTTATTACCAAGCCATGTTCATGCTTATCTTTACTGTAAAATCAATTTAGTTCATGTTCATGTTCATCATAGTTATAACAATACAACCACCTACAATTACCATAATTAAGTTGTATTGCCTAATTCGGAACATAGAAATTTTATGCCATAAAACTCATACATATACATATATCTATATAATATTAAGTTTAAAGCACATACCTTCAATTACTAAGATAATCTTTGCTAACTCCACTGTAATTCGTTTGAAACTGCAAGAATTCTCTCTCAATCCTCTCACAAATACTCTGTAACTTTCTTTCCTTTCTCTGAAAACTGTTTCTAAAAATTCCTATTTTCTTTCTTAGACTTAAGCCATATACAATATACATAACATAAAATAAAACTAACGAACGTCTTTTTCAAACGTTTTAAAACTGATGCCACTAATGGCCTTATTAAAACAGTGGTTATCAATTTAATATATATTTTGTTTATATTTTGTTTAATTTAATTTATATTACTAATAAATCAAATTTAAAAATCCAAAAGCCATAGGGCTTTGTTTGGCAAAATTATTTAAAATTAAAGACTTAATATATTTAAGCCTTGTTTGGTAAAATAAATTAAAACTACTTTAATTTATTTTAATAACCACTTATAATATAGCTATTTGTCACACTTTTATTTAATTAAGTTTTCATACTTAATTAATTAATTCTAATAACAATTCATTGCATAATATAATAATTTATTTAATCATTATAACCTCTCTAACTTAATTATTAAATTAAATTAGAATACTATTTCAAAATAATTACTTTCCTTAACTCATTAATTATTTATTAAACAAATAATTAACCAAATCAAATTAATTAAACAAATACTTATTCAACGATAAACACATCCATTAAATATTTATATAATTCAAAAAATATTTAAATATTTAATTAAAAATCTGGATAGTTATAGTTTACGATGGATGTTTATCATATAGTAGTTATCATGGATGAATGTTTATCATATGGTAGTTATCATGGATGGATGCTTATATATACTGTTGTGTGTTGGGATAGAAAGCAGGTACAAAGCAAGTTATTTTTGGGAAATCAATAAAACAGGAAAAATATTTATAAAAAAAAGAAGAAAGAAGATTAGCGACCGCATGCGGTCGCTAAAACTAAAATACGATCGTTGATAGCTACTTTGAAAATAGCGACCGATTCGATCGCTATTGCAGGTCCCTGACACGTGTGCCACGTCACAGCTGACAAATGACTCAGCATGAGTCATAATAGCGACGGATTTGGTCGCTAACTGTGGTCGCTGAGCAGTCAGTCGCTATTGTTGGTCGCTGACGTCCATCCAGCGACCAGATTATCTGCGACTACTATCAGTGACCGCAGTCGGTCGCGGATACTCATTTGCGACCATATGCGATCGCTGATAAGTCTTTTTGTTGTAATATATTTTGCCGTATATATATACACTTTATTTATTGGGCTGTCCTTATTTTTTTGGCGTTGTAAATATCTAGTAGGGGCACTGGATTGTTCAGTTGAAATTGCTTTTGTTTAGGCCAATTATTATGTCAAACTCAGTGATTCTTTCTTTCAATTGGTTCATTAATTCCAAATATTTAAAGGACTTATGTCGACTTATGGTTATTTGCTTTTTCAAATGGTACAATAGATTAGAATGTATCAGGTATAAATCATGGGGATAAAAGTTTTGACAGTCTCTTTCTAACTACTTTGTTTTCTGTCTCAGTTAATAGATAGTTATAATTAATCAAATTTCTAATGATTTTTAATATTTTCTTGTATGAAGTTACAATGACAAACCTTGCCAAACTTGAGTTCGTGGAACTTGATATTACTGGTAAGAATTATTTGTCATGGATCCTTGATGGCGAAATTCATCTTGATGTCATGGGTCTTGGAGACACCATTAAAGATGGTAATGAAACACCTAGTCAAAATAAGGCAAATGACATGATTTTCTTACGCCATCATCTCCGTGAAGAGTTGAAATTAGAGTATCTCACAATAAAAGATCCTCTTATTCTTTGGAAAATTTTGAAAGAAAGATGTGACCATCAAAAGACAGTTATTCTCCCAAAAGCTCGTTATGATTGGATACACTTACGATTATAGGATTTTAAATCAGTAAGTGAATATAACTCTGCAATATTTAAAATCAGTTCTAAATTGAAATTATTTGGACATAATATCACTGATGGAGATATGTTAGAAAAAACATTCTTTATTTTTCATGCCTTGAATGTGCTCCTGCAGCAGCAATATAGAGAACAAGGTTTTAAGAAATATTCTGAACTAATTTCACGTCTCCTTGTGGCTGAACAAAATAATATTAATGATGAGCTTTTAATGAAAAATCATGAATCGAGACCAACTGGTTCAACTCCATTCCCTGAAGTGAATGTTATAAGATATAATAATAATTATGGTCGTGGTCGTGGTCGTAATAGAGGTCGAGGTCATGGTCGTGGCCACGGACGAGGAAATTTTAATTACCGCAACCATGATACCAAATCTTCAAAGAATGAGGAGAAACAAGAAAAGGGGAAGAATATAAATAACAGAGATACCAAGAAGGAAGAAAATATTTTTTATCGGTGTGGAATGAAAGGACATTGGTCTCGTACCTGTCGTACAACCAAACATCTTGTTGATTTATATCAGTTCTCATTGAAAGGAAAGGAGAAGAACATAGAAATAAAATTTTCTCATCCACATCAAGATAATGATGATATCTATTTTGATCTTATGGATATGACACACCTTACGTTGCAGATTTCTTTACCAATGAGCAAGTTAATATTCCTTGTAATGAAAATAATTAGTTCAGAATTATGTTAGTCCTTTTAAGTGTGTTTATTTTATGCTAATGTATTTTTTTTTCATGTTGGCTTATTTAATGTATCTTGTTTTCTTTCGTAAAGAATTGTGTTATTAAATATATAATATTATGTCTTATTATGAACTTATTTTATATTTATTCCTTTTATGAAGAAAATATGGATATTCGTCATGCTATACATGAGCCTAATATCAATGGTGGAGATATATGCTTAGCAGATAGTGCAACGACACATACCATTCTCAGACATTAGCAATATTTTTCAAATCTAAGAATGATGAAAGCAAAAGTGAATATAATATCAGGTTCAGCAGACTTGATTGAAGGCTCTGGAAGAGCCAATATAATGCTTTCTAGTGGAACAAAATTTATTATTGATAATGCTTTATTTTCCACTAAATCAAGGAGGAATCTGCTAAGTTTTAAAGATATACTACTTAACGGGTACCATATTGAGACAACCAATGAAAATGGTATTGAATATCTTTACATTATATCAAATGCCTCTACTGGAAAAAAAAATATTGGAAAAATTACCCGTTTTATCTTCAGGTTTGTACTATACAAGTATTAGTACAATTGAAGTTAATGCAATAATGAACCAGAAGTTCAATGAACCAAATAATTTTATTATTTGGCATGACCGGTTGGGTCACCCTGGATCAATAATAATGCGAAGAATTATTGAGAATTCACATGGTCATCCATTGAAGAACTAGAAGATTCTTCAATGTAAGGAATTCTCATGTGCTGCTTGTTCTCAAGGTAAATTGATCATTAGACCATCACCGGCTAAAATTAGAACTAAATCCCCAAGGTTTCTAGAACATATTCAAGGAGATATTTATGGGCCTATTCACCCACCAAGTGGACCATTTAGATATTTTATGGTTTTAATAGATGCATCTACAAGATGGTCACATGTGTCCTTATTATCAACTCGCAACCTGGCGTTTGCGAGATTACTTGCTCAAATTATTAAATTACGAGCACAATTTTGGATTAAACAATCAAGACTATTCGTCTTGATAATGCTGGTGAATTCACATCCCAAACATTTAATGATTATTGTATGTCACTTGAGATAAATAATGAACATCATGTTGCCCATGTTCATACTCAGAATGGTCTTGATGAATCATTTATTAAATGCCTCTAGTTAATTGAAAGACCATTGCTCATGAGAACAAAACTTCCTGTCTCTGTTTGGGGGCATACTATTTTACATGCAGCAACACTTATTCACATTAGGCCAACATCATATCATAAATTCTCCCCATTACAATTGGTTTTTGGTCATGAGCCATATATTTCCCATCTAAGAATATTTGGTTGTGCGGTATATGTTCTAATTTATCCTCCACAACGTACAAAGATGGGTCCTCAAAGGAGGCTGGGAATATATATTGGGTTTGAGTCCCCATCAATAATTAAATATCTTGAACCCTTAACAGGTGATTTTGTTAGATCCCAGAGGGCACAATAGATCTAGAAGGGGGGAGTTGAATAGATTCTTTTCTTTTAAAATACTTTTCTGGTTTATGATGTATTGTTCATATTAGATTATATGACAAACATAGAATCTTTTCAAGCACAACGGAATAAGTAAAAGATTCCCCTCCTTCATTGATATATTCATAATCATACAAACATTGTTCGTTGGGTTAGTTTAGTTGTAAGCAGTTAAAACATACATAGCAGTTATAGTAGTTATAGACATAATGTAAATGACATAATGTAAAAGACACAAGGGGTTTTAAGTGGTTCAGAGACTCAAGCTCCTAATCCACTCTTCTACTTTCAACTAGTAGGATTTCCACTAAGGAAGGGCAGCACCCTGAATATCTACAATTCCTTCAAGGCCAGCAGCCTTGGGACTTCAGTTCACTAAGAACTCTTCAAGGCCAGCAGCCTTGGGACTCCAGTTCACTAAGGAACTCTTCAAGCCCAGCAGGCTTGGAACTTCGTTTAGTCCCTCTGGACAAGGACCCTTTGGCCCTGCTTTGTTTAGTCCCTCCGGACAAGGACCCCTCAGGCCCTGGCTTCTTTGAGTTATTGTTGTTGTTGTTGAAGTCGGTGCTGAGCTGCTAAGATGTCTTCATGCTCTGAACATCTTCTATCTTTAGCAGCTTCGGCTTGATCATCCTTGAAGAGCAGTTGAGTGTTGCATGATGCTCAGCTTCTTAGGTTGCTCAACTACTCTGGATGATCCCTTGATGAGCTGCCTTGAAGATCATTCTTCTTGGTACTTGATGGCTGCACATGAGAGGCTTCTAGGATGACTGTAAGCTCTTCTGCAAGGTACCTAGAAGCTTTCTCAAGCTTGACACCAAGATGGCTTTTGTGATCTCCCTTCTTGCTACTCGATGCCTTCCCATGATGGACTTGCTAAGATGACCGTAAGCTCTTCTCTATTGTACTTAGAGTCTTCCCATGATGGACATCCAGATGGCATGATGCTCTTCTTTCTCTCGGCAGTTCAGAACACTCTTCATGCAGTAGAACTCTCACTTCTACATAGTAAACTCACACTTCTACTTCTTGCTTGATCTGACTTTTGAGTGTTCTTGGTGATCGTAGAGTGAGTCTCTGGACTCACTATTACTTGATTCGATCAGTCCACCTTCTCTCCAAAACTCAACTTCTCCAGTAATTTTTGATCTTTGAAGCTCTTATTCATTTATACACCTTCCCAATCCTTCCATTGGAAAGTAGCCGTTGGAAGCTATTCAAGTGTCTTCACAGATCTCAAGTTGCTTGATGTAGACTGCTTGATGTGATGTGACATACTTTTTCTGACTCTGCAGTCTACTTTTTCACCTACCCTGTCAGATGTATCACTTTACTGTCCTGGGCAGGTCGAAGACTTTATTTCTTCTGATTTCTTGATCAGAGGTTGTCCTTTTGCATCGATGCTCTCAATAAGCACTTGTCCGAATTACCCTTCAGATTGAACAGTTGCCAATGCCTCAATCTTCAGGTATCCGAGCTCTACGATTCTGATGCACGTCTTTAGGGACCTGATCGTAGTGTCTTGTTGCCTGGTGGAGACAACACTACGATTTAGAAGAGTGTTGATTGGATCTTCAATGTAGAACACCTCTTCCTTGTATTGTGCAGTGCTTCAATACTTCTGTTTGCTTTGACTGTTCTCAAATACTGATGGCCTAATTCCTTGCTCTGGTTCCCTTCTAAATATCAAGACACTTCAGATTTGTGGCGCGTCCAGCTTGCTTTCTTCTGGTGATCTTTCGCTCATTTATCATCAATGAACTGACCATGCACTTAATCACTTTAGCCTTGCTCTTCAGAAGCTGACCAGTATCTCGGTTCACCTTCCATCAGTTCTTTCTTTGTTTGACAAACACTACGATCCTGGTTGCTTCCAAGATCATTGTCTTCTGTTTTCTTGATAGCAACTGCATTAGCTGACTTTTCCTTAGTCAACTGCTGAAGTCTTCTTTGAATCATCTTGTGGAAGACTTCATCACGAACGGTCTTTCAACTCAATCTTGATGCTGATTGGTTTGGTGCTTACTTCTTCTGCTAGCCTGCATGCCATTCGTTGAGTGCTCTCTGGTTCCCTTTTGTGGATTACATCTTTGCAGTGCCAACCAGAGGCTTCGTACCTTTGGATATTCTGGGAGTGCTCATTCATTGAGAACCGTATCCGCTCTACGATTCTGACTTAGCATTGTGAGCATTACTGTTGGAGTCGTAGTTCTGCACTCTACGATTCAACTTCGGCTGTGCAGACACTACGATCCCGAAGATCAGATCTTGACACTCTACGATTTTTGCACTCTACGATTCAGCTTCGGCTGTGCAGACACTACGATCCCGAAGATCAGATCTTGACACTCTACAATTTTTGCACTCTACGATTCAGCTTCGGCTGTGCAGACACTACGATCCCAAAGATCAGATCTTGACACTCTACGATTTCTGCACTCTACGATTCAGCTTCGGCTGTGCAGACACTACGATCCCAAAGATCAGATCTTGACACTCTACGATTTTTGCACTCTACGATTCAGCTTCGGCTGTGCAGACTTTACGTTCCCGAAGATCAGATCTTGACACTCTACGATTTCTGCCTTGAGCTTGTTGTCTTCATCTGATCTTGTCCGACTACGATCTCTGCATTTGTTCAGTGGACTCTACGATCGCAGAGTGTGGTCTACGATTCTTGTCTTTGACTTCGGCATCGCTAGACTCTACGACTCTGAGCGTAGAGTGCATTTCATACTTAGCTTCGGCAGATTGTCGTTCGGCTTATAGGCAGGTTGTCTCTACGATTCAGAACATGACTTCTTCAGTACACTACGATCCCGAGGAGGCTCTTCTCGACACACTACGATCCTTCTTCGTTTCCCCTGGAAGTCTACGAACTCTGAGATCTCACTATCTTGCATACTCCTATTCTGCCTCGATAGCTCCCGAGTTGACTCTGACTCTCCTGGCAGACTACAACTTCTGGTGCAGTGCTCGACGATCAGACAAGCCTATCTATTACATCATAAGATCAATCTAACAAGCTTGATCTTTCTATATTTATAGTACTTGTACATCATTTCTTTTTAAGGACTTTACAAAGCTGTTTTGCTTATATAGGATCAACCTAACATTTTTGATCAATTCATTCTAAGTCCTTGTACATATATTTCTATTATCTATCAAAGGACTTAACAACTTTTCTTCATGCAAACATACTTGCATATTCATTCATATATATCATAATCAAATCATATATAAATAGGAATATCATAACATATACAATTAATATAATATAGCTAGTATAAGTATTCATAAAATACTTGTTGCATTATAGAAAAGTTATTTAAACTTTTATTTCATAAACTTAAGTGAATATATCTGCTTAAATAGAAGCATATTTGATTCAAAGCTTAAAACAACTTATTTGCTTACTCAGAAGCACTTTCACTCTAAAAAGTTGTTTAAACTTAAAGTGACTTTTCTTCACTCCTTAAAGAATAAATATTTCTTTATAAATTTGTATTAAATTATATATCTGCTTAAACAGAAGTATTTTTGAGTAAAAGCTAAAATTGACTTATTTGCTCATTCAAGAAGCATATTTTCACACAAAATATAAAAGTTATTTAAACTTTTATAACAGTACGTAATTTACATATTTGCTTACACATAAATATTATTTGATATGAGCACAAATTACTATCTGCTTACTAAGAAGCATATTTTCTCAAGTATAAAAGTCTCTGAACTTTTATAAATACATTTGCTCTTTAATTGATATCTACTTATTTGAGAAGCATCAATCTGTACTAAATTATATCTGCTTATTTGAGTAACATATATGTACTAAATTCTTATTTTCTTATTTGAGAAGCATCAATCTGTACTAAATTCTTATCTGCTTATTTGAGAAGCATCTTGTTGTAAAACCATTTGTAAAAGGAGAAAAGGTTAGAGTTAGTTTATTTTATGTACATGTGGGAAAGACGAGTAATTCTTCGACCAAGACCAGAGTCCTAGAGAGGTCAGCGGGAAGTTGGGTCTCTAGTGTACTTGTGAGGTGAGGAAGAGGTTGTTGTTTCAAGACCAGATCATAGAATAGAACTGAACTCAAAAGAAGGTACAACTAAACTTGAGGAGGGAGTGGGGAGCTTGCTGTCCAAGATAGAATAGTTGGGAACAGTTGGAAGTTTGACTATAAAACTTTGTAAAGGCTTCTCCGCCTGTTGAAGGAGTTTTTATTACTGATAGTAATAGGATCTCAAGTCCTGGAGAGGAGCTTGAGACTGGACGTAGCAACATACCCGGGATGTATGTTGTGAACCAGACAAATCTCTGTGCATTGTGTGATTGATTTTTTACTGTCTTGCATATTAATTTCTAACACTGCAAATTAATTATACAAAAAATCAAAAAGGCCTAAGATAAATTTTTAATCTTTAGTAATCTATTCAACCCCCCTTCTAGATTACTATTGGACTTTCACTCGTGAATAGTACTCCGACACGAAAAGTGCTCCGAATACCCGAGTGAACAATATAACCTCCAGACATCAATTATCATCGAAATAAATGTCAATTTCTACTAACACTAATAATCTCAATACAATGGAATAATCAATTTCATCTTTAATCAACACAACTTATTCATCATTAATATTGTAACTCACAATATTTAACAACCATATCGTTCCCAGGAAAGAGGGGGCTTTCCGATAAGGATTTCTCCTTATTGGCGCGCAATTAGTTGACCAAACCTCTCCTTGACAGAACTTCTAAACATTGTCAATATTGCAAATAATAATATGAATAACTTTGCCGTCTCAATTATTGATTTAATAATAATAAATATAATGCAGATGATACTGTGACAATAATTGAATCAATAATATGAGAGATATGATACAATAATTACTGTAGCAATAATTGAGTATAACTGAGTGACTTATCATGTAAGCATCAATAACCAATACCGAGTAGTTCAATAGTTTTAACGGTAAAACTTACGCCGTTATTTTTATAAAAAGATAATTATGTCGTTTTCTAACTACGACAATACTTTCGTTGTGGGGTCCACCAATGATTGTGCCGTCATACGAATATTCCCCGACAAAAAGAATATTCCCCGACCAAACGAATATTTTATAACAACTTGCATACTTTGCAAAATATATAAATATTATCCACAACTATATTATTATATCAAATTCACACCATAATATTTAAAAAAATATTTCGAGAAATTTAAATCTTTATTCATAAAATTTGGGGTCTCACAATCTCCCCTCCTTATGAAATTTCGCCCTCAAAATTTACGTTCGTACCTGGAATGCCGAAGAGATGAGGATACCTTGACTTTATTTCAGATTATAACTCTTGAGGTATAACCTTTGAGTGTTGAATACGATCCTTCTTATCCAAGATTTTAACATGTATCTCATCATACGTTAAATCTTCTGTTATCTCATCCAGTTCTAAATTAATAATGTGGTTCGGGTCGTCCACATATTTGCGTAACATCGATACGTTATGGACACGCGACATACTTGACGGTAAAACGAGTCTATAAGCCACAGTTCATACTCGATCGAGGATTTCAAATGGGACAATTAAATCGAGGGTTGAGATTTTCTCTATTCGTCGATTCTTGCTTCTAGAATAACGCCATCTTGAACCTTCTTCTTCAGATTCATCAGCTCTGAGTATGTAGCTTGAGCGGCTTTAAATTTATTGATTAAAGTCGATTCTAATCGTATATTCGTTATCTTTACGGGGGTTCGTATATTCGCATTTGTAAACGCATACGATCTTCTACTCAACGCGTCAGCTACCACGTTCGCTTTCCCACGATGATATTGAATGGTACGATCGTAATCTTCAACAGCTTGAGTCAATGTCTTTGGCGCATTATACGTTCGTTTTGGTTGAAGAAATATTTGAGGGTTTAAGAAATGGGTTTTGTACTGGGGTCAATACAAAATTCGATTTCACGTTCTAGGGTAGGCTAAGAAGTCTTTAAGAATACGTCAGAAAATTTATTAACAATAGAAATATTATTCAAAACTGCGACTCTCATCCAAGACTTGGATAGTACGTCACATTGATACCTATCAACTTGACATCGTCATTCACAACGTCCCCTATGAAAAGTTCGGCGTCGGTGTATTCCACATAAGGAAGTCACCAGCGAAATGCTCGGGGCTCTTTACTTATGGCTTGATATGACAATGATTCACTTTAGTGGTTTGGTTACTTTGAATTCGCATAACAGGTTGGTTACAAGTATTAAAGCTAACAACCTTACGAAAAGCATGATAAGTAGTTAACCAATCGTTTCCGAAAATTGCATCAAAGGCAAATATTTTCAAAGAGATAAGATTGAGAGGTAACGCGAAAGTGTCAATTTGAATTAAACAAGATTTATAAATAGTGGATGTAACAAAGGATTTCTAATATCGAAGTTTCAACCAATAAGTCAAAGTCTAACTTCTCTGGGGTTAAATTTAAACGTTGAGCGCAAGCAAGAGAGATAAAAGAATGGGTAGAACATGTATCTAATAAGGTATAGACTTCGTAAGAATTTATAATTAACTAACTCATGCTAACTTCCGCCGTTATTTTTATAAAAAGATAATTCTATTGTTTTTTAACTATGACAATACTTCCGTTGTGGGGTCCACCAATGATTGTGCCGTCGTACGGATATTCCCCGAAAAAAAGAATATTCCCCGACCAAATGAATATTTTATAACAACTTGCATACTTTGCAAAATTTATAAATATTACCCACAACTATAACATTATATCAAATCCACACCATAATATTTAAAAAAATATTTCGAGAAATTTAAATCTTTATTCATAAAATTTGGGGTCTCACAATTACAGTGCGGTATCTTATTAGCCTAGCAACTCGTGAAAAATTAGATATGTGCCTAATGGATGTTGTTACAGTCTATTTATATGGGCAATTGATAATGTTGTTTATATGAAAATCCCTGAAGGATTTAAAATGCCTGAAACATATAATTCAAATCCCCGGGAAGTTTACTCAATCAAGTTACAAAGGTCCCTATATGGGTTAAAACAATCAGGACGCATGTGGTACAATCGTCTTAGTGAATATTTATTGAAAGAAGGGTATAATAATAACCCTATATGCCCATGTGTTTTTATAAAGAAGTCAGAATCCGGTTTTGTTATCATTGTTGTGTATGTTGATGATTTAAATATTATTGGAACTCATAGAGAGATTCCAAAGACAATGAATTATTTAAAGAAATAATTTGAGATGAAAGATTTATGAAAAACAAAATTTTGTTTCGGCTTGCAGATCGAGCATTTAGAAGATGAAATTCTCATTCATCAGTCAACTTACACAGAGAAGGTCCTTAAAAGATTTTATATGGATAAAGCTCATCCATTGAGTACCCTAATGGTTGTTAGATCACTTGATGTGAAAAAGGACCCTTTTAGACCTCGTGAGGATAATGAAGAATTACTTGGTCCTGAAGTACCATATCTCAGTGCAATTGGTGCATTAATGTATCTTGCTAATAATACACGACCTGATATAGCATTCTCAGTGAATTTGTTAGCAAGATATAGCTCTTCTCCTACCCGGAGACATTGGAATGGGGTTAAATATATTTTTCATTTCCTACGAGGAACTATAGATATGGGATTATTTTATTCAACTAATGATAATCATAAATTAGTTGGATATGCGGATGCAGGATATCTATCTGATCCACATAAAGGTCAATCTCAAACAGGTTATCTTTTTATGTGTGGTGATACTGCTATATCATGGAGATCTACAAAGCAAATATTAGTTGCCACTTCATTTAATCATGCTGAAATACTTGCAATCCATGAAGCAAGTCGAGAATGTGTGTGGTTGAGATCAATGACTCAACATATTTGTGAAACATGCGGTTTATCCTCCAACAGAGGAACTCCAACCATTCTGTATGATGACAATGCTGCATGTATAGCTCAATTAAAAGGAGGATACATCAAAGGAGATAGAACAAAGCATATCTCACCGAAATTCTTTTTCATACATGACCTTGATAAGTGTGGTGACATTGATGTTCAACAAATTCGATCAAAAGATAATCTAGCAGATTTATTCACCAAAGCATTACCAACTGCAACGTTTGAAGGACTGCGTCGCAATATTGGAATGCGACAACTGAAGGACTTAAGGATACATTCATGAGGGGGAGCAAATACGCGCTGCACTCTTTTTTCCTTAACCAATGTCTTTTTTTTCCATTGGGTTTTTCCTGGTAAGGTTTTTAATGAGGCAGCTTTCAATGCGTATAGCCATATAATAGACATCCAAGGGGGAGTGTTATAAAATGTCTAGATTCATAATATTATATGGATGTCTAGATACATGTAACTCCCATTGAGTATTAAAATGTATGACTCTTGAGTTTTGTAACTTCTTAGTAGTATTGATGTTCTTATTTCTATAAATAAGACAATTGTAAGGTGATTGAGATATATAAAAAAGATTATGCAAATACTCTCTTTCTCTAATTATCTTGTTTTTAGTTATCTTTCATAACATTTCATAATAATTAGCACATTAGTTATAGTTAGTTAGTCTAATTATCTAGCAAGTTTAGTTGGAGGCTAAGCTGTAAAACCCTAACTTTTTATAAATAAAATCGAATTTTCTCTAATTATTATTGTGAATAATAAGGTGTTAATTTGATATAATATTTTAGTTATGGGTGAAATATGCAAATTTTGCAAAATAAGCAAGTGGTTATAAAATATTCATTGTTGTCGGGGAATAATCGTTTGGTTATGGAATATTCTTGCTATCGAGGAATATTCGTACAATGGCGCAGCCATTTGTGGGCCCCATAATAGAAAACGGTCAGATGAAAAAATGACAAGTTTGAGTTTTTATAAATAACGACGTAATTGTTACCGTTAACAATGTTGGAATACCCGGTGGTTAAAGTACAGTAAAACGCATGGTTGCACAGTAACACACGGTATTGCACAGTAATTTTTTGAATTATTGATTCTTACTTAAGAAGGCACTATTCAATAATTGTTACAGTAATTACTGTTCAATATTTTATTTTATTGATTCAATAATTGCTACGTTAATATTTTATATTATTGTTGTTTCAATAATTGTCACTGCACAATATTTCCCATTATCAGATCAATAATTCATATTATTTGAATAATATTATTAGATATCATTATTGGCAATGTCTAAGGAAGTTCTGTTTAGCAAAGGGGTTTGGTCACCTAATTGCGCACCAATAAGGAGAAATCCTTATCGAAAAGCCCCCTCTTTCCTGGGAACGACCTGGTTGTCATAATTATGATTCTGTAATATTATTTGTGAATAATTTATTATTCATTTATATGATAAGAAAATATTTATTTTATGTGGATGGATAGGGAAATATTTATTTTGTGTGGATATAAATGAAGGAATTAATGCTAAGGTGTTTTATCAGTATTTTGTCAGAATGGAAATATTAAAAATTGCCCGTATGTGGATTTCGGATATTTTATGATTGGAATTCGAAAAAACTTTCTTCTACAAAGTTGTAGATAATTTAATTTCCTATGGAATGGACATAAAATTCAAATTTTTCTGATAAAAGAGCTATTTATTATGAATTATTGAAGTTTCAGAAATAAATACTTTTTTAAAAACATGAGTGGGCCCCACTTTTGGTTGGTGTGGAAATTATGATTTTTAGCGGGCCCCACTTGTGGTGGCTGCTCTTTTGGTCAAGAATGTGTGCGTATAATTTTTTTTGATAAATTAATATTTTATTAATTTAGTCTGCTTTGGTGTTCTAGCATTTTCCTATAAATAGGGAGGTCACCGAACCTCCAGAAAATCCAGTTCACCATCAACATGCTGAACCTGGATTCTATTCAACGCCTAAGGATGAACAGGTCCCCGAACTCCAAAAAATCAAGTTCGCCATCAACAGACCGAACCTGGACCATGTTCACCGCATAATAGGCTGGATAGATCACCGAACCTCCAAACAACCATTAGATATAACATCATCGGAGACATTGTAGAAATTAGAGATAATGGAGATCTCGGAAACAATGGAGACATTGGAGAAAAACAAAGCTTCTATTATTGATTATAAGTGTTGGCACAATTATAGACTTTTGCACACTGGTACTGGCCCTATTGAAAATATTTCCGAAGCCTTTATGCATGCCAAGTATTCTTTATCTCTGATCCATCTAATGCTCACAACCGATAAGTCCCAAGCTTCAGTACTTCAATAACCTCATAAGGACCTTCCCAATTCGGCATCAGCTTTCCCAAATTCTGAGGCGTAGAAGCTTCGACTTCCCTAAGGACAAAATCTCCCACTTCAAACCTTCGAAGTTTCACCCCTTTATTATAATATTTAGCCACACGAAGCTGATATGCCTCCAATTTTATCAAGACTATTTCTCTAACTTCTTCAAGCAAGTCCAGATTGACCTTTAACCCTTCATCATTATACATCTCCTGAAACTGACTGACTCGAAGACTAGTAGATCCAATCTTAGCAAGAACCAATGCATCTGAACCGTAAGCCAGCCTAAATAGTCAATCCCCATTTGTAGTCTATGTTATAGTTCTATAAGCCCACAATACGCTAATCAACTCTTCCGGCCATCTGCCTTTTGCTTTATCCAATCTTCTCTTTATTCTAATTAAGAGGGTTCTGTTAGTTTCTTTAACTTGCCCATTAGACTGTAGATGAGCAATCGAATTCTTTCTGTGCTAAATCCTTCAAACATCGAACCCACAAACTGGCGTCCATTATCTGAAATTACCACCATCGAAATGCCGAAAAGAAATACCACGGTCTCCTTCAGAAATTTTAAACATTCTTGTTCCGTGATCATCCTAAGTGGCTTCGCCTCGACTCACTTGGTCATATAATCAATTACTACTATAACGAAACTAACCTGCCCTTTTGCTTTCGGTAGTGGACCAAATATATCTATCCCCAGATAGAAAAAGGTATAGGAGATAAAATCGAATATAGCTCTTCTGGTGGCTGATGTGGGATCGGACTATTTAGTTGGCATTTTTGACACCTTTTCACATACCCAGTAGCTTCTTTAAAATCGTTAGCCAATAATACCCCTGAAAAATCACCTTATACGCCAAGGACTTTGCAGCCATACGGTCACCATAAATACCTTCATGCACATCCCGAAGAACATAATCAGCTTCAGAAGGAACCAAACACTTCAACAGTGGAGATGAGTAGGCCCTTCGATAAAGATCACCATCTATAAGCACAAAGTTTGCACTTTTATACTTCACTTTTTGGCCAGCATTTGATCCGAAGGCAGCACGCCATTTGCGAAATACTCCAAATATGGAGTCATCCAATAATTGGAACGCTCTACACACATCACAACTTCATGTTGAACGCTTGGTTGTGCTAAAGTTTCTAAGTATACTAAACCATCAAAAGTACTTACTTCAGTCGTAGCTAACTTTGACAATGCATCCGCAATAGAATTATCATTCCTATCAACCCCCTGGAACTCGTAAGAACTAAAATATCGAAGCTGATCTTTTAACTCTGCTAGATATTTAATCATTCTTGAACCCCGAGCTTTATATTCCCCTGAAACCTGCTTGATAACCAACTGAGAGTCGATGTAAATGATCAGTCTTTGAACTTCCAAACTCTTTGTTAACCGCAACCCAGCTAATATTACTTCGTACTCAGCCTCATTGTTCGTGGCCCTGAACCCAAACCGGATGGCCTGCTGTACCTTGAATCCCTCTGGACTCGTCAAGATAATCTCAGCTCCACTGATATCCAAAGTAGAAGACCCATCTGCATACATCGTCCGCGAGCTCTGCACCTGCTGAAGCACAGCGACTGCTTTCTCGGGCCCTTCAGCTTCTCCCAAACTGTCGTCAGCTTCCGAGAATGAACATTCAACCACAAAATTCGCCAAGGTCTGTCCTTTAATAGCTGTCCGAGGATGATACTCTAAAAAGAATTGAGACAACTCCATTGTCCATGCAGCGAGTCTGCCCAAAACTTCTGGTTTTCCCAGTACCTTCTTTAGTGGATGATCTGTGTACACTATGACCTTGAAAATATTGCCGAGGCTTTCGACTAGCTATTATCAAAGCAAAGGTAAATTTCTCAAGGTTGGGATACCTTGTCTATACATCCCGTAAGGCATGACTCATATAGTAAACTGGGTGCTGCTTACCCCAATCTCCCGCACCAACAATGCTTCTACTACTAACGAACTTGTCGCCAAATACAAGTACAAAGGCTCAGTAGGAACTGGTTTCACTAGAAAAGGCGCCGAAGATAAATACTTCTTGATCCCCTAGAAAGCATCTTCGGACTCCAAAGTCCACTAAAATGTCTTGCATTCTTCGGCCCTTTCAATGTTTCAAAGAACGGGCAGACACCTTTCTGCCGATTTAGACATGAATCTCCTCAAAGCTGCTATCTGACCCGTTAATCGTTGAATGTCTTTAAAAGATTGAGGAGACTTCATATTCAAAATGGCCTGGATCTTTTTTGGATGAGCCTCTATACCTCTTTTACTAACTAGATAACCCAGAAATTTACTAGCTCCAAGTCCAAACGTACATTTAGTGTGATTCAGCTTCAGGTTGTAATGACACATCGTCTAAAAACACTCCTCCAAATCATCTAAATGACCTTAGACGGTCATGCTTTTGACAATCATGTCATCAACATATACCTCCATATTCCTTCCTAATTGCCTTGTGAACACGAAATTCATCATCCTCTGATACGTAACTCCCGCGTTCAGCAAGTCGAATGTCATTTTTTATAGGCGTATACCGACCGATGAGTGATGAATGAAGTCTTCATGATGTCCTCTTTGAACATAGAAATCTGATGATATCCCGAGAAATCATCCATAAAACTGAGCAAGGCATACCCTGAAGTAGCATCTATGAGCTGATCTATATGAGGGAAATGATAGAAGTCCTTTGGACAGGCTTTATTCAGATCAGTGTATTCTATGCACACTCGCCACTTCCCATTCTGCTTCTGCACTAAAACTATATTTGTCATCCACTTCGGATAGTCAATCTCAAATATGAAGTCTATAGCCAGCAACTTTGCAATCTCTTCATCTATTATCTTCTTCCTTTCCGGTGCGAAAATCCTCCTTTTTTGCCAAACAAGCTTTTTTTCTGGGTCCACTTGTAACCGATGCTCAGCAACTTTCCTATTTACCCCAAGCATATCACTAGGAAACTAGGCAAAAATATCAGCATAACACCGAAGCAATTCTACTAGGTTAGTCCGGAAAGGTTCTAGCACACCCGAACCTATCTTTATCGTCTTTTCCTTCTTCCCCGGAACTAACTCAAACTCTTCAGTTCCTCCAGCTGGCATAACCGATGGCTCCATGCTGCATTCTGTAAATGGTTCAATTTCAATAGCCATGGTTTGCTTCTATTTGCTGACCCCAACACCTGAATTGATCAAAGCATTACGGTAACACCTTTTTTCCAAGACTAAATCTCCAGCCACTTTCCCAACTCTATGTGGCGTCGAAAACTTGATCTTGAAATGTGGGATTGAGGTCACCGCCTGAAGATCTGTCAAGGTAGGTCTTCCCAAAATGGCGTTGTAGGCCGAATCCACATGCACTACATAAAATTTGCACATAATTTCTACTTGTTGTGGAGCCGTCCCGAAGATGACTAACAGCTCGATAGTTTCCGCCACCTTAACTAGATCATTATTGAAGCCATACAGGGGAGCTTCTTACCCAATCTCCATCTTCCTTCCATCCAATGGCATTCTTTGGTAAGCATGGGCGTACAGGATGTCCACTGAAGATCCATTTTATATCATCATCCTCTTCATATCCACCGAACCTGCTTGTGCAGTAAGCACCAGAGCTCCCTCGTGGGGTTCGATGGGTTCAGAAGGAAGATCGTCATCCGTAAACGAAATTACCGAACATGGATACGGTATGTCAGTCTTCGGGAGAGAACCCGCCACTGCCATTACCGAATACAAGTATCCTCTTCGTTTCTTTCCAGCAACCTTACCAACGTTCCCTCTTGTGATAACATCAACAACATGTCTGGTTTGTTGATTCGGTGCTGGTAATGCAGGTTGAGAAACTTGTACAGGTCTATCATTCCTCTGCTGATCCATTGGGGGCTCGCGCGCTGCTACATAATGAACCAAAGCATCGCTTTGGACTTTACTTTCCATGAACTCCTTCAAACTCCAACACGAATTAGTATCATGACTAGCAGCTTGATGATAATCATAATATTTTTGGGGATTTCCCGACCCTGGCCTGAGATTATCACGAGGCTGTTCAAAGTAAGGCTGGTTTTTAATCTGCACCAAAATGGTGGCCCGATCCGTGTTGAGTTGAGTAAACACCTTATTCACCTTCTGATTGGGAAATGGTGGCCGGCCTCCTTTTAACCCCCAAGTATTATTATATTTCTTCTGATTCCCATCGGTCCTATCAATATTACCACCAGTCTTCTTCTGATTACCATCAAATTTATCTTTTTCCTTCTCTTTCAATTTTTCCGAAGAGCTATGTCTCAGACTACTCATTGCCTCTTCTACCATGATATAGCATTCGGCCTTCTCAAATGCTTCAGCTAGGCTCTTCGGATGACTGAACATCAACTTATTTATCAGTTTTTCAGACTTCACCGAGTCTAATCCATTTTGAAATAAACCAACAGCCTGGAGATCATTAAGGTCCGTTACTTGCCCCTCTGGTTCTCTGAAACTTTTCACATACTAGCCCAAAGTCTAATTTGGATATTGTCTGACCTGTGCCAATCACCCCGTAGGCTTTCTTCTCCTTTTATTGCTCCCAAGCCAAGCGTGGAATTTATCGCATAAGTCAGCCCAAAATGAGATTGTGTCTGAAGGCAAAGTCCTCATCCACTGCCTCGCATCTTTCCTCAACGTCATCATAAACGTTTGGTATTTGGCTGCATTCGAGTAGTCATATTAATCCATCAGCCTATCAAACGCCTGGCTATGGTCGTATGGATCTCTTCAACCATCATAACTCTCTATATAAGGAAGCTTTTTATTATGATCTGCCTTCTCCAGAAGAATGTCCTAAGAGAAAGGAGACGTTTTCTTACTAGAACTTCCCTTCGCTTACTAAACTTCAGCCAGTTGCCTTTGAAGCTCTTTCACTTCTTTGGTTAAGAATTCCATCCCTTATGGTTGTGAAGAAACTTCCTTTTTTGGGGAGCTTTTCTTCTTTTTTCTACTCGATCTTTTTCGTCGGAGCTGGAAGCTTCTGGTGGACTTTGTCTGTCCCTTCTGCTGAAGCGAGAATCCACAGGGTGGTGTTCCCTCTTCAGATTCTCTAGATAACGACCTCTGGATCTGCTGCCTCGATGGCTATTGTCTTTACTCCTAGAATCCACAGGGCGGTGTGCCATCTTCGGATCTTCGGGAGTATGACCCCTGGCCCTTTTTCGGTCACGAGAACGACTCCGAGATTGGCTTTCAAACTGCATGGACCTTTTATCTCGCCTGCCCGGAGACCTACCACGTTCTTTAGGTTGAATGTAACTAGATGCCCCATCTTCCCTTTCAACCATCAAAACCATATATCTAGAAATCTCCCCTCGCTGCTGAAAAAGTACCTTCATAGCTTTATCATTCTCTTGCCCCATCTTTTCCAAGGTATATGTTCTATCTACCAGACCTTTTTGGTATAGGGTTCTAGGTGGTGTGCCTTCTACCCTTTTTCGATCCTTGTCAGGCCCCTTACTTGCAGTGGAGAACAACATTCTTTTAGTATCACCATGATATTTCACATGAGATCCCTCTAGAACATCTTGTGATCCAATCCTATCGTGGATACTTTTTGAAGGACCCAGTCTTTCGTTAACAAAAATTCTTTGTACAGAAGAACTAACCGTTGTTGGCTATCCCTTAGCTGTGATTGTCTTACTTTTCAACATAGCTTCCGATGTAGGACAATTGGTTACTATGATTGAAACCCAGCAACACTAAAAAAGGCCCACCTTCTAGCGCCAATGTTAATGCCAAGATCTTTCCACACACCTCAATCACCGAAAAGCACGTCCAACCCTGCATAGTAAATTAGTCAATACCGAAAGCTTGACGACTTGGACCGTCGGAGGATAGCTCCGGCGTGAGAATCAATACAGGTCGACACAAGGTTTAACAATGGAGGTCTTGAGAATATAGTATCTGAGTAATAAAATGCATGTTACCTCCATTGTGTAGTGTCTTGTTCCTTTATATTTCTCTATCGCCTAGCATGCAGCTTACCCATGGTGATATCAGCTAATTGCATGCAAATCACCAGCTAGTCCCCTCCATGTCCCCCACTAACCAAGATTAAGTCAAATCTTCATCATTAAGGTGTTGGGCTCACACCCCAACACCTTGCCCTTAATCAATTTCAGCCCAAGCATAACTATATCCTTATATAAATAATGGCCCAATACTCCAAAGGGCACAATTGGGTGTGGCTCAATAGGTCCAAACATTTATAGCCCAACAATGGCCATTATATGCACCTAAAAGTTCAGTTGGTATACCACATTTCCAAGCACCGAAGGCAACTGCTCATATAGAGAAATAGGGAGCACGACTGGGAAGGGAAGAAAGATTGATCAACAAAGAACTTAGTCTCTAAGAGTCTAGGATGGTAAGCCAACTCAGCCTCTTCCCATTAAATTTCCATTCATTTTCCGTTTCATTGTTGATAACAAAGTGGATTGTTGGTTGCCAAATGAATTGGTTGGACTGCTATAGGATTGACACTGCTATGTGGACTGTTATGTGTTGTCATTGATGTTGGAACTTTTATGTTGTTGTGATTATTGTTTATGTGTTGTTCTTTTGTTGTGTTAATGTCATAGCTGGAACAAAATGGCTAAAATGTATTCACTATATGTAAGTTTGAAGATTTCCCACCAACTGTTCGATTAAATGCTAAAGCCAGAACTGATTTGGGGTAACTAAGTATTAATTGTGCAGACAAGAACAGAGGCTTTATTATCATGTTAGTAATCAAGCAAAGACATGTAGGCTTATATACTACATATAATAAGGCATGTTGAGAGTAACTTGCATACTATAATAGTTTCATATATTAGATAAACTAATTGAAAGTAACTGTGTTAACAAGCTAGTTAGGGACTGATTTCCCTTGACCATAATGTGATTTGCATGTCAAGGTGTCTAAAGAACCAAATCATGGATGCAAATAATAATAAAACCGAATCATAGTTTTTAGCAAGCTTGAAACCAAAATAAGCTAAGTTTGGACCTGTTTTGCACATGCCAAACTCTGCCACTGTTTTAACTGGCATGATATGCCATTAACCAACCAATTGCCTTGCTAATAAACTAAGAGAATGGACTATTTGAGCAATTCTAGTAATGATTAGGAAAGAGGTTGTGCATAATAGCATGTTATGTGTTAAAAGACAGTTTAATTTTTGTTGTATTACCAGTCCATGTGTTAGAACTTAAAGTCAAGAGGAGACTGTTTTGGTCAAATGAACAAAGTCTTTAGTATGAGTTTCTAAGCCATGTGTATTGATTATGTAGCATGTGTATGAAGTAAAAATCCAAGTAAGTTGAGCTTTTTAATACTTAGGACTGTTATGGTAAAGTATAACTAATTCATGCTTATAAAGCCTAGAAAGGGTTGTTTTATTATTTGAAACTGAACTAAATTGTACAAGCATGCTAATGTATATGGTAATAAGCTTTAATGATGATTTAAAGTTTTTTTGAGGGCTTAAAGGTCCCTTGATTCCTAGGTTGGGAATGTTTGTGAATAAATGCCAAAATAGTGCTTAAAATCCTAAAAATAGGAACTGTTATAGCCAAATTTAGCTATTGAGGTTATTAGACAGTATGTTGTTCTTACAATGTCTATAAATATCATTTAAAAGTTGTTCCCTAAGTTAGTTAAGGTCTACAAGGTGTGTTGTGCAAATTCATGCTTAAAAATCAATGAAAGTAAGCTTTAAATAGGAATGAACACCAAAATGAAGAACCAATACACTTGGACCACATAGGCAAGTTTCAATAGTCATAATAGGACATGAGAAAGCTACAAAAAATAAAGAAACCAAGCCTAAACCATTTTGAGCATATGACTTGTTAAAAATCACATTTTAAGCCCAAAAGTGAACTGTTTTATGCAATTCTTAGCACTTGAACTTGAGGGACTGTAATGAAATCATATAAATTTGCTAATGTATGCTTATAATGGTTTCCAATCAGTGCCAAGACCAAAGCTAGCAAGAAAATCAAGTTAAGATCCATTTTTCAAGCCTAAAGTGAGCTTTGATAGGTCATAATTGGCTAGATGAGTAAATAAAGTGTGGTGATGCTAAAAGTATCCTTACATAACTTAAATACACATGCCTAGACTATCCTAGTGGCCAAAACTAGAAAAATTTAGAAAAAGTTCAAAAACAGTTTTGTAAGAAATTGAGAAAACTACCCAGTTTGAGCCCTGTTTTTAGGAAGCTTAATAGGCATGAACAAGAAACCTAAACCTTGATTAAAATATATTGAAGTATGTTCTAGAAGTAGGTCCAAGTTTTTAAGCCAAGAGCTTAACCAAGAAATGCAAACAAATCACCAAACTAGGCTAGAAATTCATTCTAACTGCAGCTTTGAAAAATTTTCTAAGTATTAAATTTGAGATTTTTCCATTTGTCCTAGAAATCAGTTTTGACACCTTAGACAAGTGAGTTAGAGTTATTCTAGGCTATTTCAAGTGTTGAAATGCTAATGTATACAAGAACTTGAGAAGTTGGTATGTAAAAGCTTGAAAAGTTAGGTTTAGATGGTCAAAACCTAATCTATGCTTAGCAAACCTTAAGGAATGCTGGAACTAGTTCTAACTAGATATAATTCAAGTGTTAGAATTAACCAAAGTGGCTAGAAATGAAATTGGCAAGAATTGACCAAAACTAGTAAACTCAAAACTGTGAATAATGGCGTAATTTGGGCATTAGTTTCAAGAAGCATAAGAGGCTTACTTGGAAACCTAAACCAACACAAAAATACCTTGGTATATAGGCCAGAAGTATGTTCAGATTTCAAGTCCAAAAGCTTAATACAAAAATTCCTAAAAATCATCAAAGTAGTCTTGAAATTCATTAAAAGTGCAGTTTCCTTAAGGAACTGTTAAGAACAGGCCATTTGAGGCTTGATTTTGAATTTCTTAACTTGTTAGTTTCTATGACCTAAACCAAGGATAAAATACTTTGGTATGGATTCTATAAGAGTGCACAAATGGTATGTTCAAAAAGCTATCATATAAATTTCTAAAAATCCTTAAAAGTGCCTCAAAAATCATAATTTTGAGTTTTTGAAGTATATTTCTAAAAGTGAAATTTAAGGCTTGTTAATGTCCATGACTAAATAAGTTAATAAAAGTGTGTTATGATCTAAGCTCTATGACATTTCATGTTTGGGTGGAATCAAGTATGTTTTAGCATATATTTGAACTATAAATGCACAAGGTGCTTATGTGATCCAATTATAAGAAAAGTGTTATATATGTATATACTAAAAGATGTAGTAATGAGTTATATACCTATGTGTAACTAACTATATTTTCAAATAAAAGATATCTACGTGATTGGTTACTGTTAGTAAGTAACATAAATGTTAGTTATTAAATAATGACTTCAATAACCATAGTGAAGCTATGTGTATCCATAAATATGGACTTTGTGCTATAAGATAACTAAGTAAGTCGATATTGAATATATATAGGCTAATCGGTGGCAAATCACTTTCTTTATTTAAAGGTTTAATTGATGCGAGAGGCAAGTATATCAAACCTTTCTCTCTTAAATAAGTTTATATTACAGTATTTAGCTCAAAAACTATTTTTTCAAGTTATTCAACTTATTGTACTATAATGTTTCAAATTCAATTATCTTTATGATATTGAAAGTATGTCAATGCCATTATTTTGGCTAGACAAGTGTTGAGATATATTGATATTATTCATTCATGAAAATCTCATTTAATGTTCTCCAAACTATTTGTTTGTGGTGCGGACTCTTGTATATTGTTGTGAACGAACAACCCTTTTATAGGGGCATAGACCGGACATATGATTCCAAAGGACATGTAATGTGTCATTAGATTTTTATGTTATGCACAATATAGGGTAACATGCCACTGATCCCCTAAAGTACAAGTCTAGGATATAGTTCAATTTTAATAACTATTTGTATCCATGGATTGCAGTTTTAATACTGACAATTCTAGTACAGAGTTAACTGGTCATTTGACATGCATGCTAAAGCTTCATGCTTAATTCTTTAAACTCAAAGCTTATAAAAAAACTATTTTGGCTCAGTATCTCATGATGTTATTCCCTTTATTGTAAATATTCTTGTTCCATTATATTCAACTGTTTAATTCCTTGCTGAGTAATCTTTTGCTCACTCTTGCGTTGAATATAATGTTTTCAGTTAAAACCGAGAAAGCTGGTACGTCTGGGAAAGATAAAGGAAAAGGTAAAGTTGCAGAATAATTTATTATTAAGCGCATGTGCTTATATAAACTTAAGGAGTAATTGTAATAATTACCTTATTATTATTGTCTTGTATTAATATTTGGTATTGTAATATGTAAAGGTCTATAGAAAATGGAATTTGAGTTAAGTTTAATATATAATCTAAGACAGGTTTTAATTAGTAATATGTTGGGATAAATGGTTCTATTACTATCGTGAGCACTAAACCCGATGTAAAGGTAACCCGTATTTTGGCACGTCATAGAATATCGTAGAATATCTATGCATCGTTAGTCCTCCTTTAGAAAGTCCTCGAGAAGATCATTGTCATCGCTCCCCGAGGGAGGTAATTGATACATGATGCCAACATCCTCTAAAGTGGGAACAATTTCTCCCCAATAAAAAACAAATGTAGTAGTCGAGCACTACCAAGATAACAGAATATTTAACATGTTTGTATCTTTTAACACCTATATTTAAGTAGTGGCTTGAGATCAACATCCTTCAATATATATACTATTAGTAAAACTGAAAGGACACTATATATATAAACTTATCTTTAAGTTACCAAACTGCAGAATAAACTTGTCAAGGCTAGTACCAAGTATTATGTCCTTCAGATAATTATGTCTCCCGTATGGTGCTTAAAGTTGATAGCACTTGTCTCCCAGGATACAATAACAACCTATACTAT
Source organism: Panax japonicus (assembly GCA_020205505.1). Lineage (NCBI taxonomy): Eukaryota > Viridiplantae > Streptophyta > Magnoliopsida > Apiales > Araliaceae > Panax > Panax japonicus. Next base: position 12,029,124 of record CM035105.1, read on the forward strand.
AGTAGCACTCCAAATAGTGTATCCAACGAACCAAAATAAATGCTCAGAACTCTCTCTCAAAATAACTATGAAAACTGATGAACAAATGAAGACTTTATAATGCTTGAATGCTTGTGAATGAGTGAATGAAATGGTTTCCCCTTTCTATCTATTTATAAAGGGTAAGTAACCCATCAGAAATGTCACACCGCATTGGAAAGACGTGATTAAGCCAAAAATGACGTATTTTTGGCTTTAAAAAGAAAATGTGCATCCGTTCGAACCATAAATGATGTAGTTTTAGGCTTAGCGTAACAAAAATGATGTACTTTAAGGCTTAACAGAAAAAGACGCGTCCGTTAAGTCAAAACGATGTAGTTTTGGGGCGTCCGTTCAGGCAAATAGCCTTTCCCAAAACGACGTAGTTTAGACGCATCCGTTTGATAGATACCGTTTTTCAAAACGACACAGTATTGATAATAAATACTCCCTTCGTCCCAGGATAAAAGTCCTGGTGGACTTTTCACGCATATTAAGAAGAGGAATAAAATGACAAAATTATCCATAATAATGTCATTAAATATGGAGAGAGAATTAGAATATGAAAAGTATGAGATATTTAATGTTACGGGTATAATAGGAAAAAATGTGTAAAAGTTTGGTTATTAAAAGAAAGTGGACATTTAACATGGGACAATCCAAAATAGTAATAAGGACTTTTATCCTGGGACGGAGGGAGTAATATTTATCAAAACGACACAGTTTTGATAATATAACTAAAATAAAATAAAATAAAAATAAAATTTGTCCAAAAAATTATATACAATGACCCAGACCCTCAAACCACGAGTCCGAGCCAGGCCAAGCCTGTTTGTTGGCGGCGATGCGTGCGTGTGGGTTCGAACCAAGCCTTGGCTAGTGTAAGACCCCAACTTTTATAAATAAAGATAAATTTTCTATAAATATCATTTATGAATATTATGGAGTAAATTGATATAATGTTATAGTTGTGGGTAATATTTATAAATTTTGCAAAGTACGCAAGTTATTATATAATATTCGATTGGTCGGAGAATATTCATTTTAACAGGGAATATATGTACAAACGACACAATCATTGGTGGACCCCACAATGGAATTATTGCCGGATTGAGAAAACGACAAAAATACTTTATGAAAATAATGGCGGAAGTTTTACCGTTAACTGTTGAAACACCCGGTGTTAAAAGTACAGTAATACGCGTGGTTGCATAGTAGCACACGGTATTAATTATTGATGCTTACGTGATAAGTCACTCAGTTTTGTTGGTATTATTAATGTAATAATACAGAAAATATTTTTATATAAAACAGAATACTTTTATAAAGTTATTCTATAAATAGAATATATTATATTCTATTATGCATAGTGTTACATAGTGTCTGCATAGTGTTTTGCATAGTAAAATCTTTTATATAAAACAGAATACTTTTATAAATTTATCTGTTTTATTAGACAATAATTAGAATATATTATATTTTATTATGCATAGTATTTGCATAGTGCCTGCATAGTGTTTGCATAGTAAAATCTTTTATAAAGTTATTCTTTTTATTAGATTATAAATAGAATATATTATATTTTATTTAAAAGATTTTGCTTTAAATATGGACCGTCAGATTAAAGTAAATCAATCTGGACCATTCATGAGTTAGTTACTATGCAGCCTATTTTCTATAAATAGAAGCTCATTCCTTCATTATTTTCTTACGAATTCACTGAAACTCTAGAGAGATAAACTATAGAGAGAAAGAAGAAAGTATTCTGCTACTTCACTACTTATATATTCAGTACTCTTCTTCTTAAGGTAGGGAATATTATTTGTTGTACTCATAAGGGGTGTTATTCTTTTGTATTCATGAAGAGAACTTATGTTATTCCATTATTTATTATTCTGTTGGAATAACCTGTATACGCGGGCTACCCTATACTTGGTGACATTCTTCTATTATTCTATCTTTACTATTCTGTTGGAATATCCTGTCTGTGCGTTTTACGCCGGACCTGATTCCGTCTTTATTATTATTCTGTTGGAATATCCTGGCTGTGCGTTTACGCCGGACCTGGTTCCATCTTTATTATTATTCTGTTGGAATATCCTATCTGTGCGTTTACGCCGGACTTGGTTCCGTCTTTATTATTCTGTTGGAACATCCGGTCGGTGCGAATTTCGCCTGACCTGGTTCCGTTACTTATTAATTTGTTAGAATAACCTGTCTATGCGAAGTACCGCATGCATGGTGATTTCTTTTGTTATTCCATTCTTTATTATACCCAGTTGGTTAAAGTTTTGACTTTTATACTCCATGAAATTAGTGGAATGTCCTTGATAATTGCGCTTCATCCAGTATTTTTTCATGGAAATATTTTTTGAGCATTCTTGAATTTTACTCTACAAAGCAGTATTATGTTAACAATTTAGACGTTATTGGTTCTTGGACAAATTAATTCTTGAACTTGTTTTATTGAATTCTTATATCATTGTCATCATCCACATATTTATATTTTTTGAAAGTCATTTGTGGCTTGTAGTGCATAGATGGACTTGGTATGATTATGATCAGGGATTATTCGGTGTAATCATGACCGTAATGTTACAAATGATGTGGTAAAAGTCTTCATTGGCCCGTAGTGCATTGATGGACAGTTGTTGGCATGATCATGACCATTAATGAATACACAAATATTCTTGGCCCTTAGTGCATGGATAATTATGGTTTGATACTAAAGAATATCCTTGGCCGTAGTGCAGGGGTGATTTGATGATGTGGATTATTTATTAAGCTGAGTCTCAGCGATAAAAGTCATGAAAAACCTTTTAAATCATAGAAGATAGTAGATTTTATTCTCTACTTGACTCTTCTAATGGATTGCTTGTTCCGCTCCAGTTAAACTTGATGTTTGTTATATTGTATCAGTTTAACACTGTTTAAGGCTAATGATAATTTATTCTGCATTATCTTAGTCATAATATTTCTTATTGGGCTAGTTGAGCTCACCCATTCTTTCATTGTTCTCTTCAGCAAATGAGAACGTAGCTGGGACAAATCGGGGAACGGAGTGATGGTCTGGATGATAGTATTAGCTAGTAGTCCTCACTATTCTGTTAAATAGTGTGACAATAAATGTAATGAGGACTCATTCTGAGAGTGGATATTATCTAGAAGACAGTATTTGTATTTAAACTCACAGCTCTCTTGTTGTATCATTAAGATTGTATTTATGTTCTGTACCATGTATTTGGAGACTCGGGATAGGTGATGTATACCTATTTTGGGGGCGTCACAGTTGGTATCAAAGCTTAGGGATATGATCTCTGGCTAAGATGTGAGACTAAAACTAGGAGGGGAGAGACGAGGAATTCCTTCGCTAGTATGACCTACTTAAATTTATTTTATATTTAAATTGGTTGGTCAGAGTTTTGAGAAAATATGTTACATATTAACTAACCCTTGTTTTGTGGCAGTATCTGAAAATGACATCCAAGAATGTTGAGAATAGCAATTGAGCACAAGATACCGTTGAGTCTCCCCAAATATCAATAATCAGGATAATGTGCATCAGGAATGCGACAATCCTCATGCAAACAACAACACGGACCAAATGATGAATGATGGATTGTTCAAAGGCTTTATGCAATTCATGCAACATCAGGCGAGTGCGGCTCCTGTCCGAAATGTAGGTGGAAACACTGAAAACTCTCGGATGATCACAGCTAAACAGTTCAAGGAGTTGGGACCACCTGAGTTTATTGGAGAGCCAAAACCACTTAAGGAGAAAACATGGATAAAGCAGATCACCTAGATATTTGATGTCTTGGGATGCTTCGAGGAGCAAAAGGTTCCCTTCGCCACCTTCATGTTGCGTGAAGAGGCATATTACTGGTGGGAATCTGTAAAATGTACCCAGCCTGACGCACTCAAGATATCTTGGGAGAAGTTCGAAGAGCTATTCAACGACAAGTACTTTCCCCAGCGTATTCGTCACATGAAAGAAGTGGAGTTTATCGAATTAGAACAAAATAATATGACCGTGTCGCAATACGAGGCTAAATTTGCGGAGTTATCCCAGTTTACATCCCATTTAGTCGATAATGAGGAACGAATGACGCGAATGTTTTTAAGAGGTTTGAAACCGGAGATAAGTCAATATCTTATTTCTCATAAACTGTGTTTGTACTCATATGTTGTAAATAAGGCTCAGTTAATGGAGCGTGGTAATGAGTCAACGCAACCAAGAGAAAGCAGCCGGCAGCATGAAAATACCAGTGGTATCAGTTATCGAAACGGTGACAACAAACGTGGAGGGAATCAACATGCCATAAATGGTAACCACTTCGGTGGTAATCATGGTCAAGACAATAAAAATGGACATTTCAAGAAAAGGAGATTGAACAATGATGGAAGGACGTCAGCATCAGCACCCGTTGTTAAGGAAGGAGAACGACCACCTATCATATGCTTCAAATGTGGAGGAGAGGGACACATCAGTCCAACCTACGCGATGCCGTCCAAAGCATGTTATAATTATGGAAGAGAAAGTCACCTAGCTCGATTTTATCGTTCACCAAAGACAAGTTTAGCTAGGATGGAGGCACCAAAGGCCGTCCCAAAAAATTTAAAGCCGGTAGTGCAAGGGAGAGCGTTTGTAGTGACCTCCCAGAAAGAAAGGAACCTGAATGATGTCATCACATGTAAGCTTATCATAAACTCTAGCGAAGTCTATACCTTATTTGATACTGGTTCTACCCATTTTTTTCTTTCTCCTACTTGCGCTCAACGTTTAAATTTGACTCCAGAGAAATTAGACTTTGACTTATCTGTTGAAACTCCGTTGAGAGAAACCTTCATTACATCTACGGTTTATAATTCTTGTTTGGTTCAAGTTGGTACCCACACATTACCTGTCGATCTTATTTCATTGAAAATACTTGCATTTGATGTAATTCTAGGGATTGATTGGTTAACTATTCATTATGCAAAAATTGATTATTTTCGTAAGGTTGTTAGCTTTCATATTCCTAATCAACCTATTATGCGAATTCAAACAACCAAACCATTAAATTCAATCACTGTCATCTCAAGCCATAAAGCTATTCGTTTATTGAAAAACTGATTTCAAGTTTTCTTAGCTCATGTCACGGATCTAAACAAAAATACGTCAGTTTTGAATAATATTTCTATTGTTAATGAATTTCCTGACGTATTTTCTGAAGAACTTCCTGGCCTACTCCCAGAGCGTGAAATTGAATTTTGTATCGTCCTTGAACCCGATACAAAACCCATTTCCAAAGCCCCATATCAAATGGCTCTTATTGAACTTCAGGAATTAAAGACCCAACTGCAGGAATTGTTAGATATTGGTTTCATTCGTCCTAGTACGTCTCCTTTGGGTGCTCCTGTTCTATTCGTGAAGAAGAAAGATGGGAGTATGCGACTTTGTATTAATTATCGGGAGTTGAAACATGTCACCATCAAAAATAGGTATCCATTGCCACGTATTGATGATCTGTTTGACCAGTTGCAATGAGCCAAATTCTTTTCAAAGATTGATCTTCGTTTTGGATATCACCAATTGAAAATTAGAACTGATGACATTCCAAAGACAGCTTTCAAACTCGGTACGGGTATTATGAATTCCTAGTCATGTCCTTTGGATTAACTAATGCTCCTGCTGCCTTCATGGATATGATGAACCGAGTATTCAAGGAATATTTGGATCACTTTGTGGTCGTCTTTATTGATGACATCCTCATATATTCCAAAATCCGTGAAGATCATGAGCAACACTTGAGGCTGATACTCCAAAAGCTTCGTGAATACAAGATTTATGCCAAGTTGAAGAAATGCGAGTTCTGGCTTGAGGAAGTAGCATTCCTTGGGCACGTGGTATCAAGTCATGGAATATTTGTTGACCTGACAAAGATTGAAGCTATTTGAAAGCTGAGAGCAACCTAAATCAGTGACCGAAGTACGTAGCTTTCTCGGCTTAGCTGGTTATTATCAAAGATTCGTAGAAGGGTTTTCTCGAATCGCTACTCCACTAAATCAGCTGACTCGGAAAGATACAAAGTTCGGTTGGAGCGAGGAATGTGAGAAGAGTTTTCAAGAACTCAAGAAGAGACTCATTTCAACACTTGTTCTAACAATACCATCTAGTTCGGAGGGATTTGTCATCTACAGTGATGCTTCGGGCAAAGGGTTAGGTTGTGTTCTTATGCAACATAGAAATTCATAGCCTATGCCTCACGACAACTCAAAGAATATGAAAGGAATTATCCTACTCATGATCTAGAGTTGGCAGCTGTTGTCTTCGCACTAAAGATTTGGAGGCATTACTTGTATGGGGAAAAAGTGGAGATCTTTATGGATCATAAAAGCCTCAAATATTTCTTCACTCAAAAGGAACTCAACATGCGACAAAGACGTTGGCTTGAACTGTTGAAAAATTATGATCATACCATCCAATACCATCCTGGAAAAGCGAACGTGGTAGCTAACGCATTGAGTAGAAGATCATATGCGGGTATGAGTGCAATATTGACAACGCAAAGGCCCATTTTGTGTGACTTGCAAAGGATGGAAATAGAGTTAAAGACTCCAGGGACCCATGTGATGATGGCGAACATACGAGTAGAACCGACATTAATTGATAAAGTTAAAGCTGCTCAAGCTACAGACCTGGAGCTGATGCGTATGAAGAAGAAAGTGCAAAAGGTGCTATGCCGGAAGCAAGAATCGATGAAGAAGGAATACTTCGAGTCAACTCCAGACTTTTTGTTCCTAACGACCCTGATTTAAAGTATAAAATCATGATGGAGGCGCACAACACACCGTTTGCAATCCATCCTGGGAGTACCAAAATGTATCATGATCTTCGACATACATTTTGGTGGGGCAATATGAAGAGAGAGATAGCGTTGTTTATCTCAAGGTGTCTAACGTGTCAACGAGTCAAGGCAGAACATTAAGTACCAAAAGGTCTATTGCAACCACTTAAAATTCCAGAATGGAAGTGGGAGCACATTACCATGGATTTCGTTACTGGTCTTCCTAAGGTTTCTCAAGGTATAAATGCGATTTAGGTCATTGTTGATAGATTGACCAAGTCTGCTCATTTCTTACCGATACTAGAAACTTATACACTTGAACGTCTTGATCGTATATACATAAACGAGACTGTAAGAGTGCATGGTATGCCAGTATCCATAGTTTTTAATTGAGACCCAATATTCACTTCACGATTTTGGGTTAGTTTGCAGAAAGCTATGGGCACAGATTTATAATTTAGCTTGGTATATCATCCTCAAACGGATGGACAGTCAGAGAGGACTATTCAAACTCTTGAAGATATATTAAGACTATGTGTCCTTGATTTCAAGGGAAGTTGGGATAAATTCTTACCATTGGTGGAGTTTTCCTACAACAACAGTTATCAAACAAGTATTGGCATAGCTCCATTCGAAGCGTTGTATGGAAGAAAGTGTCGTTCTCCAGTATGCTGGGATGAGGTGGGTGAAGCAACGTTGTTGGGACCAGAGTTGGTACTATGACTACGGAAAATATTCAAACGATCCGGTAACGTATAAAAACCTCACAAGATCGACAAAAGAGTTATGATAATCTTCATCGAAAGGATGTGGAATTCGATATAGGAGATCATGTGATGTTACGAGTTGCTCCATGGAAAGGAGTTACGAGATTTGAATAGAGAGGAAAGCTCAATCCTCGAATCATTGGCCCATTTTTAATCCTCGATCTAGTAGGAACTGTGGCCTATAGACTCGCTTTACCGCCAAGTATGTCTCGTGTTCATAACATTTTTTACAGATCCATATTACGTAAATATGTGAAAGACCCGAACCACATTATTGAGTTAGAACCGGACGAAATAGCAGAAGATTTGACGTATGAAGAGGTTCCTTTTCAAATCTTGGATAAGAAGGAACATATTCTACGCTCCAAGGTTATACCTCAAGTCAAAGTTTTGTGGAGAAACCACGATGTTGAGGAAATGGCTTGGGAGTTAGAATCTGAAATGAAATCATGGTATCCTCACCTCTTCAATATACCAGGTACGTACCCTAATTTCGAGGACGAAATTTAATAAGAAGGGGAGATTGAAAAACCCCAACTTTTTGAATAAAGATGAATTTTCTATAAATATTATTTTTGAATATTATGGAGTGAAATTGATATAATGTTATAGTTGTGGGTAATATTTATAAATTTTGCAAAGTACGCAAGTTGTTATATAATATTCGATTGGTCGGGGAATATTCGTTTTAACAGGGAATATTCGTACAACGGCACAATCATTGATAGACCCCACAACAGAATTATTATCGGATTAAAAAAATGACAAGAATACTTTATGAAAATAATGGCAGAAGTTTTATCGTTAACTATTGAAACACCCGGTGTTAAAAATACAGTAATACGCGTGGTTGCATAGTAGCACACGGTATTAATTATTGATGATTACGTGATAAGTCACTCAGTTTTGTTAGTATTATTAATGTAATAATACAGAAAATCTTTTTATATAAAACAGAATACTTTTATAAAGTTATTCTATAAATAGAATATATTATATTCTGTTATGCATAGTGTCTGCATAGTATTTTGTATAGTAAAATCTTTTTATATAAAACAGAATACTTTTATAAAGTTATCTATTTTATTAAACAATAATTAGAATATATTATATTTTATTATGCATAGTATTTGCATAGTGCCTGTATAGTGTTTGCATAGTAAAATCTTTTATAAAGTTATTCATTTTATTAGATTATAAATAGAATATATTATATTTTATTTAAAAGATTTTGTTTTAAATATGGACCGTCAGATTAAAGTAAATCAATCTGGACCGTTCAATAGAATATAATATATTCTATTTATAGAATAACTTTATAAAAGTATTCTATTTTATATAAAAATATTTTCTGTATTATTACATTAATAATACCAACAAAACTGAGTGACTTATCACGTAAGCATCAATAATTAATACCTTGTGCTACTATGCAACCACGCGTATTACTGTACTTTTAACACCGAGTGTTTCAACAGTTAACAATAAAACTTCCGCCGTTATTTTCATAAAGTATTTTTGTTGTTTTCTCAATCCGACAATAATTCCGTTGTGGGGTCCACCAATGATTGTGCTGTTTGTACAAATATTCCCTGTTAAAACGAATATTCCCCGACCAATCGAATATTATATAACAACTTGCGTACTTTGCAAAATTTATAAATATTACCCACAACTATAACATTATATCAATTTACTCCATAATATTCAAAAATGATATTTAAAGAAAATTCATCTTTATTTATAAAAGTTGGGGTCTTACAACCTTCCCTTCTTATGAAATTTCTCCCTCGAAATTAGGGTACGTACCTGGTATGTCGAAGATGTAAGGATACCTTGATTTCATTTCAGATTCTAACTCCCAGGTCATTTCCTCAACATCATGGTTTCTCCACAAAACTTTGACTTGAGGTATAACCTTGGAGCGTAGAATATGTTCCTTCTTATCCAAGATTTGAACAGGAACCTCTTCATACCTCTTTACGTAAATATGTGGCCTATAGACTTGCTTGATAACTGTTGTTGTAAGAAAACTCCACCAATGGTAAGAACTTGTCCCAACTTCCCTTGAAGTCAAGGACACAGAGTCTTAATAGATCTTCAAGAGTTTGAATCGTCCTCTTCGACTACCCGTCCGTCTGAGGATGATATGCCGAGCTAAATCGTAAATCCGTGCCCATAGCTTTTTGCAACCTAACCTAAAATCTAGAAGTGAATCTTGGGTCTCGATCAGAAACTATGAATACTGGCATACCATAAAATCTTACAACCTCGTTTATATACATACGAGCAAGACGTTCAAGTGTATAAGTTTCTCGTATTGGTAAGAAATGAGCAGACTTGGTCAATCTATCGACAATGACCCAAATCGCATCTATGCCTTGAGAAACTTTGGGAAGACCGGTAACGAAATCCATGATAATGTCATCCCACTTCCATTCTGGAATTTCAAGTGGTTGCAATGGACCTTTTGGTACTTGATGCTCTGCCTTGACTCGTTGACACGTTAGACACCTTGAGATAAACAACGCTATCTCTCTCTTAATATTGCCCCACCAAAATGTATGTCGAATATCATGATACATTTTGGTACTCCCAGGATGGATTTCAAACGGTGTGTTATGCGCCTCCATCATGATTTTATACTTTAAATCAGGGTCGTTAGGAACACAAAGTCTGGAGTTGACTCGAAGTATTCCTTCTTCATCGATTTTTGCTTCCGGCATAGCACCTTCTTGCACTTTCTTCCTCACACGCATCAGCTCCAGGTTTGTAGCTTGAGCAACTTTAACTTTATCAATTAAAGTCGGTTCTACTCGTATGTTCGCCATCATCACATGGGTCCCTGGAGTCTTTAACTCTATTTCCATCCTTTGCAAGTCACACAAAATGGGCCTTTGCGTTGTCAATATTGCACTCATACCCGCATATGATCTTCTACTCAATGCGTTAGCTACCACGTTCGCTTTTCCAGGATGGTATTGGATGGTATGATCATAATTTTTCAACAGTTCAAGCCAACGTCTTTGTCGCATGTTGAGTTCCTTTTGAGTGAAGAAATATTTGAGGCTTTTATGATCCATAAAGATCTCCACTTTTTCCTCATACAAGTAATGCCTCCAAATCTTTAGTGCGAAGACAACAGCTGCCAACTCTAGATCATGAGTAAGATAATTCCTCTCATATTCTTTGAGTTGTCGTGAGGCATATGCTATGAATTTCCCATGTTGCATGAGAACACAACCTAACCCTTTGCCCGAAGCATCACTATAGATGACAAATCCCTCCGAACTAGATGGTATTGTTAGAACAGGTGTTGAAATGAGTCTCCTCTTGAGTTCTTGAAAACTCTTCTCACATTCCTCGCTCCAACCGAACTTTGTATCTTTCCGAGTCAGCTGATTTAGTGGAGTAGCGATTCGAGAAAACCCTTCTACGAATCTTCGATAATAACCAGCTAAGCCGAGAAAGCTACGTACTTCGGTCACTGATTTAGGTTGCTCTCAGCTTTCAAATAGCTTCAATCTTTGCCAGGTCAACAAATATTCCATGACTTGATACCACGTGCCCAAGGAATGCTACTTCCTCAAGCCAGAACTCGCATTTCTTCAACTTGGCATAAATCTTGTATTCACAAAGCTTTTAGAGTATTAGCCTCAAGTGTTGCTCATGATCTTCACGGTTTTTGGAATAAATAAGGATGTCATCAATAAAAACAACCACAAAGTGATACAAATATTCCTTGAATACTCGGTTCATCATATCCATGAAGGCAGCAGGAGCATTATTCAATCCAAAGGACATGACTAGGAATTCATAATGCCCATACCGAGTTCGGAAAGCCGTCTTTGGAATGTCATCGGTTCTAATCTTCAATTGATGATATCCGAAACGTCGATCAATCTTTGAAAATAATTTGGCTCCTTTCAATTGGTCAAACAGGTCATCAATACGTGGAAATGGGTACCTATTTTTGATAGTGACATGATTCAACTCCCGATAATCAATACAAAGTCGCATACTCCCATTTTTCTTCTTCACGAATAGAATAGGAGCACCCCAAGGAGAAGTACTAGGACGAATAAAGTCAATGTCTAACAATTCCTGCAGTTGAGTCTTTAACTCCTGAAGTTCAATAGGAGCCATTCAATATGGGGCTTTGGAAATGGGTTTTGTACCGGGTTCAAGGTCGATACAAAATTCAATTTCACACTCTTGGGGTAGGCTAGGAAGTTCTTCAGGGAATACGTCAGGAAATTCATTAACAATAGAAATATTATTCAAAACTGACGTATTTTGTTTATATCCGTGACACGAGCTAAGAAAGCTTGACATCTGTTTTTCAATAAACAAATAGCTTTATGGCTTGAGATGTCAGTGATTGATTTTAATGGTTTGATTGCTTGAATTCGCATAATAGGTTGGTTAGGAATATGAAAGCTAACAACCTTACGAAAACAATTAATTTTTGCATAATGAGTAGTTAACCAATCAATCCCTAGAATCACATCAAATGCAAGTATTTTCAATGAAATAAGATCGACATGTAATATAAGGGTACCGATTTGAACCAAACATGACTTATAAACAGTGGATGTAATGAAGGTTTCTCTCAATGGAGTTTCCACAGATAAGTCAAAGGTCTAATTTCTCCGGAGTCAAATTTAATCGTTGAGCGCAAGTAGGAGAAATAAAAGAATGGGTAGAACCGGTATCAAATAAGGTATAAACTTCTCTGGAGTTTATGATAAGCTTATCCGTGATGACCTCGTTTGGGTTCCTTGCTTTCTGGGAGGTTACGACAAATGCTCTCCCTTGCACCACCGGCTTTGACTTTTTTGGGACGTCCTTTGGTGCCTCCATCCTAGCTGAACTTGTCTTCGGTGAACGACAAAATCGGTCTAGGTGACCTTCTCTTCCATAATTATAACACGTTTTGGTTGGCATCACGCAGTTTGGACTGATATATCCCTCCCCTCCGTATTTGAATCATATGATAGGTGGTCGTTCTCCTTCCTTAATCACAGTTGCTGGTGTTGACGTCTTTTCATCATTGTTGAATCTCCTTTTCTTGAAATATCCACTTTTACTGTCTTGGCCATGATTACCACCTAAGTGGTTACCATTTCTGGCATATTGATTCCCTCCACATTTGTTGTCACCGCTTCAATGATTGATACCACTGGTATTTTCATGCTGCCAGCTGCTTTTTCTTGGTTGCGTTGACTCATTACCGCACTCCAATAACTGAGCCCTATTTACAACATCTGAGTACAAACACAGTTTATGAGAAATAAGATATTGACGTATCTCCAGTTTTAAACCTCTTAAAAACATTCGCGTCATTCGCTCCTCATTATCGACCAAATGGGATGCAAATTGGGATAACTCCGCAAATTTATCCTCGTATTGCGACACAGTCATATTGTTTTGTTCCAACTTGATAAACTCCACCTCTTTCATGTGACGAATACTCTCGGGAAAGTACTTGTCATTGAATAGCTCTTGGAACTTTTCCCAAGACATCTTGAGTGCGTCAGGCTGGGTACGTTTTACAGATTCCCACCAGTAATCTACCTCTTCACGCAACATGAAGGTGGCGAAGGGGACCTTTTGCTCCTCGGAGCATCCCAAGAAATCAAATATCTTGGTGATCTGCTTTATCCATGCTTCCGCCTTAAGTGGTTTTGGCTCTCCAATAAACTCCGGTGATCCCAGCTCCTTGAACTGTTTAGCAGTGACCGTCTGAGAGTTTTCAGTGTTTCCACCTACATTTTGGACAGGAGCCGCTCTCGCCTGATGTTGCATGAATTGCATAAAACCTCTGAACAATCCATCATTCATCATTTGGTCAGTGTTGTTGTTTGCATGAAGATTGTCGCCTTCCTGATGCACATTCTCCTGATTATTGTTATGTGGAGACTCAACGGTCTCTTGTGGTCCATTGCTATTTTCAACATTCTCGGATGTCATTTTCAGATACTGCCACAAAACAAAGGTTAATTAAGATATAACATATTTTCTCTAAACTCTGACCAACCAATTTAAATACAAAATAAATTTAAGTAGGTCATACTAGCGAAGGAATTCCCCGTCTCTCCCCTCCTAGTTCTAGTCTCACATCTTAGCCAGGGATCATATCTCTAAGCTTTGATACCAACTGTGACGCCCCCAAAATAGGTATACATCACCTATTATGAGTCACCAAATATATGGTACAGAACATAAATACAATCTTAATTATACAACAAGAGAGCTGTGAGTTTAAATACAAATACTGTCTTCTAGACAATATCCACTCTCAAATGAGTCATCATTACATTTATTGTCACACTATTTAACAGAATAGTGAGGACTACTAGCTAATACTATCATCCGTACCATCACTCCGTTCTCCGATTTGTCCCAGCTACGTTCTCATTTGCTGAAGAGAACAGTGAAAGAAAGGGTGAGCTCAACTAGCCCAATAAGAAATATTATGACTAAGATAATGCAGAATAAATTATCATTAGCCTTAAACAGTGTTAAATTGATACAATATAACAAACATTAAGTTTAACTATAGCGGAAATAAGTAATCCATTAGAAGAGTCAAGTAGAGAATAAAATCTACTACCTTCTATGATTTAAAAGGTTTTTCATGACTTTTATCACTAAGACTCAGCTTAATAAATAATCCACATCATCGAATCACCCCTGCACTACGGCCAAAGATATTCTTTAGTATCACGACCACAATTATCCATGCACTACGGGCCAAGAATATTTGTGTATTCATTAATGGTCATGATCATGCCAACAACTGTCCATCAATGCACTACGGGCCAATGAGGACTTTTACCACATCATTTGTAACATTACGGTCATGATTACACCGAATAATCCCTGATCATAATCATACCAAGTCCATCTATGCACTACAAGCCACATATGACTTTTAAAATATATAAATATGAGGATGATGACAATGATATAAGAATTCAATAAAACAAGTTCAAGAATTAATTTGTCTAAGAACCAATAACGTCTAAATTGTTAACATGATACTGCTTTGTAGAGTAAAATTCAAGAATGCTCAGAGGAATATTTCCATGAAAAGATATTGGATGAAGCGCAATTATCAAGGATATTCCACTAATTTCATGGAGTATAGAAGTCAAAACTTTAACCAACTGAGTATAATAAAGAATGGAATAACAAAAGAAATCACCATGCATGCGGTACTTCACATAGACAGGTTATTCCAACATATTAATAAGTAATGGAACCAGGTCAGGCGAAATTCGCACCGACAGGATGTTCCAACAGAATAATAAAGACGGAACCAGGTCCGGCGTAAACGCACAGACAGGATATTCCAACAGAATAATAATAAAGATAGAACCAGGTCCGGCGTAAACGTACAGCCAGGATATCCCAACAGAATAATAATAAAGACGGAACTAGGTCCGGCGTAAACGCACAGACAGGATATTCCAACTGAATAATAATAAAGATGGAATATTAGAAGAATGTCACCAAGTATAGGGTAGCCCGCGTATACAGGTTATTCTAACAGAATAACAAAGAATGGAATAACATAAGTTCTCTTCATTAATACAAAAGAATAACACCCCTTACGAGTACAACAAATAATATTCCCTACCTTAAGAAGAAGAGTACTGGATATATAAGTAGTGAAGTAGCAGAATACTTTCTTCTTTCTCTTTATAGTTTATCTATCTAGAGTTTCAGTGAATTCGTAAGAAAATAATGAAGGAATGAGCTTCTATTTATAGAAAAATGGACTGCATAGTAACTAACTCATGAACGGTCCAGATTGATTTACTTTAATCTGACGGTCCATATTTAAAGAAAAATCTTTTAAATAAAATATAATATATTCTAATTATAATCTAATAAAACGAATAACTTTATAAAAGATTTTACTATGCAAACACTATACAAATACTATGCATAATAAAATATAATATATTCTAATTATTGTCTAATAAAATAGATAACTTTATAAAAGTATTCTGCTTTAAATAAAAAGATTTTACTATGTAAAATACTATGCAGACACTATACAACACTATGCATAATAGAATAACTTTATAAAAGTATTCTGTTTTATATAAAAAAAGTTTCTGTATTATTACATTAATAATACCAACAAAACTGAGTGACTTATCACATAAGCATCAATAATTAATACCGTGTGTTACTATGCAACCAAGCGTATTACTGTACTTTTAACACCGGATGTTTCAACAGTTAACGGTAAAACTTCCGCCGTTATTTTCATAAAGTATTTTTGTCGTTTTCTCAATCTGACAATAATTCCGTTGTGGGGTCCTCCAATGATTGTGCCATTGTACGAATATTCCCTGTTAAAACGAATATTCCCCAACCAATCGAATATTATATAACAACTTGCGTACTTTGCAAAATTTATAAATATTACCCACAACTATAATGTTATATCAATTTCACTCCATAATATTCAAAAATAATATTTATAGAAAATTCATCTTTATTCAAAAAGTTGGGATTTTACACTTTACCTGCTACTATTCAAGCCCACCACTTTTGAAAATAAATTCCAGCACATTTCATTACTCACCAACCAAAAGTGGGGCCCACCATATTTTAGTAAAAACATTTATTTCCGAAACTTCAATAATTCATAATAAATAGCCCTTTTATCAAAAAAATTCGAACCTCATGTCTATTCCATAGGAAATTAAATTCTCTACAACTTTGTAAGTTTAATTTTTTCCAAATTCCAAACGAAAAATGACCGAAATCAACATACGAACGATTTTCAAAACTTCCATTCCAACAAAATACTGATAAAACACCTCAGCATTAATTCCTTCATTATAACCACAAGAAATATATCCATCATTTATATCCACATAAAATAAATATTTTCTTATCATATAAATCAATAATTAATTATTCACAAATAATATTATAGAATCACAATTATGACAACCAGGTCGTTCCCAGGAAAAAGGGGGCTTTCTGATAAGGATTTCTCCTTATTCGCGCGTAATTAGGTGACCAAAGCCCTTTCATAGAAAGAACTTTCTTAGACATTTCCAATAATGTTATCTAATAATATTATTCAAATAATATTAATTATTGATCTGATAATGGGAAATGCAATGC
This sequence comes from Panax japonicus, assembly GCA_020205505.1. Taxonomy (NCBI): domain Eukaryota; kingdom Viridiplantae; phylum Streptophyta; class Magnoliopsida; order Apiales; family Araliaceae; genus Panax; species Panax japonicus. The sequence continues at coordinate 12,045,895 of CM035105.1, forward strand.
AGTGACAATTATTGAAACAACAATAATATAAAATATCAACGTAGCAATTATTGAATCAATAAAATAAAATATTAAACAATAATTACTGTAACAATTATTGAGTAGTGCCTTCTTACGTAAGAATCAATAATTCAAAAATAATGTACAACCACGCGTATTATTGTATTTTAACCACCGGGTATTCCAACAGTGTTAACGGTAACAATTACGCCGTTATTTATAAAAACTCAAATTTGTCATTTTCTTGATCCGACGATTTTTCGTTATGGGGCCCACAAATGGCTGCGCCGTCGTACAAATATTCCCCGAAATCAAGAATATTTCATGACCAAATGAATATTCCCCGACAACTATGAATATTTTATAACCACTTGCTTATTTTGCAAAATTTGCACATTTCACCCATAACCAAAATATTATATCAATTTAACACCTTATTATTCATAATAATAAATAGAGAAAATTCAATTTTATTCATTAAAAAGTTGGGGGTCTTACAACCTCCCCTCTTTATAAAATTTCGTCCTCAAAATTGATGTACGTACCTGGTGTTTCGAAAAGGTGAGGATACCTCGCTTTCATTTTTGATTCTAACTCCCATGTCATTTTTTCAATAGTATGGTTCCTCCACAAAACCTTAACTTGTGGTATAACCTTGGTGCGTAGGACATGCTCTTTCCTATCCAAGATCTTAACAGGTACCTCCTCGTACATTAAATCTTCGACTATCTCGTCTGGTTCTAACTCAATAATGTGGTTCGGGTCTTTCACATATTTACGAAGCATAGATATGTGAAAAATATTATGAACACAAGACATGCTTGGAGGTAATGCGAGTCTATAGGCCACATTTCCTATTCGGTCAAGAATCTCAAATGGACCAATAAATCGTGGATTGAGCTTTCTTTTCTTACCAAATCTTGTAACTCCCTTCCATGGAGCAATACGTAACAATACATGATCCCCAATATTAAATTCCACGTCCTTTCGATGACGATCAACATAACTCTTCTGTTGATCCTGTGCCGTTTGTATACGTTGTCGAATCGTTTGGATCTTTTCTGTAGTTATACGTACCAATTCTGGTCCCAACAATGTTTCTTCACCCACCTCGTCCCAGCATATTGGAGAGCGACACTTTCGTCCATACAATGCTTCAAATGGAGCCACACCTATACTTGTCTGATAACTGTTGTTGTAGGAGAATTTCACCAATGGTAGGTACTTATCCCAACTCCCTTTAAAATCTAGGACACAGAGTCTTAATAGATCTTCAAGAGTTTGAATAGTCCTTTCTGATTGTCCGTCCGTTTGAGGATGGTATGTTGAACTGAATCGTAAATCCGTTCCCATAGCTTTCTGAAAGCTGACCCAAAATCGTGAAGTGAATCTTGAGTCACGATCCGAAACTATGGATACTGGCATTCCATGCAATCTCACAATCTCATTCACGTACATACGAGCAAGACGTTCAAGGGAATAAGTCTCCCGTATAGGCAAGAAATGGGCAGACTTGGTTAATCTATCAATAATTACCCAAATCGCATCTATGCCTTGAGAAACCTTGGGAAAACTCGTAACGAAATCCATAATAATGTGTTCCCACTTCCATTTCGGAATCTCAAGTGGTTGCAATGGACCCTTTGGCACTTGATGCTTCGCCTTTACACGTTGACATGTTAAACACCTCGAGATAAATTCGCGATCTCTCTCTTCATATTACTCCACTAAAATGTATGTCGAAGATCATAATACATTTTGGTACTCCTAGGATGAATTGCAAACGGTGTGTTGTGTGCCTCCATCATGATTCTATGCTTCAAGTCAGAATAATTAGGAGCACAAAGTCTGGATTTGACTCGAAGTATTCCTTCTTCATCGATTCTTGCTTCTGGAATAGCACCTACTTGCACTTCCTTTTTCATACGCATCAGCTCCAGGTCCGTAGCTTGAGCGACTTTAACTTTATCGATTAAAGTCGGTTCTACTCGTATGCTTGATATCATCATGTGGGTACTTGGAGCCTTTACCTCTATCTCCATCCTTGTATATCTTTGGCTTACGTGCAAAGATAGACTATTGATTATTGGTTTTACAGTTGTATATCTTTGGCTTACGTGTAAAGATGGACTGTTGATTATTGGTTTTACAGTTGTATATCTTTGGCTTATGTGCATAGATGAACTGTTTATTGGTATGATTATGACCAGAGATCATTCGGTATAATCATGACCCGTAATGTTATAGATGATGTGGTAAAAGTCCTCATTGGCCCGTAGTGCATTGATGGACAGTTATTGGTATGATTATAACCAGGGATTATTCGGTATAATCATGACCATTGATGATTACATGAATATCCTTGGTCATAGTGCAAGGATGATTCAATGATGTGGATTATTTATTAAGCTGAGTCTCAGTGATAAAATATTGATTATACACTTTTAATTCGTAGAAGACAGTAGATATCATGCTCTACTTGATTCTTATAAAATACAGTTGTATATCTTTGGCCATAGTGCAAAGATGAATTTATTAGTATGATTATGAACAGGAATTGTGATTTGGTATAACCATGATTTTTGATGTTTCAGGTGAAGATAGGTGATGAAAATTATCTTCGTCCTGGGTGCGAAGAGGAATTTAGAATCATAATTATGATTACGAGTTATTCATATGATTGTGGACAGGAATTGTTGGTTGATGTTACTGGGATAAAACATTATTGGTGGACTTTTAACACGGAGAAGATAATAGACCTGATGGTCTATTTGACTCTTCTAATAGATTGCTCGTTTCGCTGCAACTATGGTTGAAAAGTTTTATCATCTACCATATGTTCTAAATCTCTGATTTATTACTGATGAAGGCTATTGATGATATAAATTATCTTTAGTCATGATATTCTTTACTGGGCTAGTTTTGCTAACCCTTTTTGCTTCACAATTTCTTTTAGGTAATAAGAGTGTTGTCGGGTCGAGCGGGGATAATAGGGGAATAGAACGGTGGTCTATAGCTGTTGAGGTTCTCCCTAAATAGTATGGAAATTATTTCGTTGAGAACTTTAGATAAGTGTGTCGTATTGTATACGTCATTTGATATTTAATTTTGGTGAACCGAATAAGGTGAGGTGAACCCAACTTCGGAAGGGTGTTTTGCCACTATCATATAAGATGTCTAATGACATACAACCTCGTGTTATCATAAGACAGGGTTATGCACATCCACTTACTGAGTATATCTACGAGCACTACCTATATGATCTTGGAGTTTATTTGAAATATAATTTTCACTTGTAGACAACAGAGATAGTTATATGTCAAGAGAAGACTCACCATTGGAAAGAAGATGATAGTAATCTTCTTGTTTTTCTTTGGGGACTTTTGGGTCAACCAAGGATAATTATGTGGACATATGATATCTATCATAATCTAGACGCATAGCCTCCCATGTACGAAGGTTTCCTTGATTATTTTCCAAAGATTTTAATTTCTAAAATAATTATTGACTGTACCTTTATGTAAGGTCTTGTGGTCAAGGCACCACGAGAGTTATATATATTTTTATTAAAACTCACAGCTTATCTGTTGTCGTACTCTGCACGACAGTTCAACAGTTGTATAAACGAAGTTTATATTTGATTTTTATAGTGCGATATCTGGCGACTCAAAATGGGTGATGTATACTTATTTTGGGGGCGTCATAACATGTATGATGGAGGGGGCCACAACTCCTTCAAGGTTTGAAATTTTTGTAAGATTCACCCCCAAAGTTTGAAATTTTTGTAAGATTCACTTGTACATTTGGTTTGGTTTGAAAATTTTGTAAGGCTACAGCCCTTCCAAGTTTTGATATGTTTTAAAACTTTTTTTTCTATGTTTTATTATCTTTGTCAAAATAAATTCTATTACTATATTATTTTTGTTTTAGTAAAACTATGTTTTTTAAATAGTGAAAATTTATTTTTTAGTGATGAATATATTTATGCTGTTAAATTTTTTTTTGGCCCGCCCAAAGAATAAATCCTGGTTCCGTCCTTGAGTATATGTTTTGTCGTATTTTGCACGACAATTGTAATAATGAAGTTGAAGTTGTCTCTGTACCATTTATTTGGCGACTCAGAATGTGTGATGTATACCTATTTTGAGGGCATCACACAATCCATAACATAAAAAATAGTTAACCAACTCAATAAATCCAAGTGATTTTGATATATATAGTTCTGAACCTAAATTGTCAGGTCTAATGTTTGATTTAATTAACTATTTTTCTAAACCCTAAATTACACCATACACCCTAAGCCCTAATCATTATAAATTTGTTTTGTATTTAAAGGTTTTATTTATTTATTTATTTTTCGTCTGAAAGCTTTTGATTTGCATTAGTAATCGATGGTGACATTTTTATAATTAAATTTCATACCTCCACTATTAAGAATAACGGATCTTGGGTTCTAATTTTAAATTCTGACAGTTGATTAAATTTCATACATCCACTATGATTAAATTTCATACATCCACTATGAATTATAGACCTGGCAAAATTGGCCCAGGCCCGCGGGCCGGGCTGTCCCGTAAAAATTGGGCTTAACATTTTTAGCCCATGGAAACTTGGGCGTTTTTGGCCCGGCCCGTGGTGGCCCGGCCCGCGGGCGGCCCAGCCCGGCCCGTGGCCCGTGAGTTTTTTTTTAAAATAAAATTTTGCTACTTGTAGGGCTTGAACGCAAGACTTGTAAGTAAATAAATAAGAGTTCAAACCAACTAAGCTACAACAACTATTTGTTTTTAATGCAATCTTCAATAGATTTTAACTATATTTGAAAATTATAAATAAGATATGTAGTTAATGTAGGTAATTAATTAATAATACTAATTTATAATACTATTAAAATTTTAATTGATTTAGATATGTAGTTAATAATTTCAAAGTATAAAACTATTAAACTAGCAGTTATTAGTTTAAGTTAGATAATATAATTATAAAAATTTAAAATAATATAACAATTATTAGATTGCAAGTCCAAAATCTATACACAATAATATAGATAATTTTATCCCTTAATTATGCAATCCCCTACTTATTGTAGTACATTTGGAAAGTAAATTAATCATTATCCCTTAATTATGCATTCTCTCTACTTATTTGGAAAGTAAATCAACCATTATCCCAAATCATGCCTTTAGAATAATATCTAAAATTATAATACAATTAAAATTTTAATTGATTGAGATATGTAGTTAATTTAAGTAATTAAAATTATTATTATTACTATTTTTAGTGTATCAAGATTTTGCAAAAAAAAAAAAAAAGCCTGCGGGCCGGCCCGGCCCGGCCCGCCCAACCCGGGCCACAGGCCTCACTTTTTCAGCCCGCCAAAACTCGGGCCGTTTTTAGTCCGGCCCGTTTTTGGCCCGCCCGCGCTCGGCCAGGCCCGGCCCGGGCCCGCCCGCCCGTTTGCCAGGTCTAATGAATTATTTAGCTATACATATATGTTATCTTTGTTTATAAAAATTATACTTAGGATTAGACTATTAATTCCAAGTATCTTGTTTGTTTTTAAATTTAGACTTGAAATTATTAATTTCTGGATTATAAAACGACTTAATAGTTTTGATATTATAATTATAATTCCAGAATTATAATTCTAGAATTAATAGTCTTGATAGATTATAATCGCATGGATTATAATTCTGAGTTATTGCAAACAAACATGACCATAGTATATACACATATAACGGTTGGGCATTTTAGTTTATCCGGTTGGGCTTTTAGTTTATCCGGTTGGGCCTTTGGTTTGTATATTAGGATGGCAGCAGCCCTGCTGTTTCAAAATTTAAAAAATAAAAATAAAATTGCTGCCCTAACACCAATTCGAAGCTTCTTCATAGATAACGCAGATGACGACATTGTTTTCACTGCAAATCCAGGAATGGTGTCATTTGGGTCTCTCAGATCGGCAGTATTCCATAGACAAGTGAGAAGCAGTGGGTTTCTCTCACCATTTCACCTTCTCTATACAAAAAACAAACATTTTATGCTATTGTGTTTTTAAATTATTATTTTTTCCTTGCGTATCAAGCTCATATCTTAGGGCTCAACGCATAAGATCGGAACAAGAAATGCATACATGATTTACGGTCAGTTTTATATTCTTTAATTGATGTATAAATTTGTCTAAAATGATAGATTGTTTTGATTCACTTCTAATATATTCATTTGTTTGTAGAAATCATTTCTTTGTTTGTTTTAACAAAAATTTACTGCTGTGAGTTGCAAAATTAATTCATATAGTACTAATGTTTCAATTGATTGGGCCTTGAATGCAACTCTATATGTTTTTTTATCATTACATAATCATATTCTCCCTCCGTTCTAAAATTAGAAATACATTTTGACCTTTTAAAGTCAATTCGTGAAATCCTAAGATTCAAAATTAATATGAAGTTATTTAGTTTTGATACAAACGGCAAACTAACTCTGAAGTACTACTAATTATATCTTTGTTGTTTTCAAAACTTGAATGAAATTATATCAATTTTGAGTTTTAAGATTTTGCAAATTGACTCAAAAGAGTCAAAATGTATATCTAATTTTGGAATGGAGGTAGTAATAAATTGGGCTTTCCTCCTGTAACTTTGTTTCCCCTTCCATTGGATGCATTTTTTTTATATCGCATGACTTGTGCCACAGATTGTTTTTCTGTTTGATATATTTAGTGATTTAGTCATGGGAAGTTGGGAACTATATAAATTTTCCCCAACAACGGCATCCTGGTTTTTGAGAATTTTTACGAAGGAAGAATGGAATAGTGAGATTTGTATTTGTTGGATCATCCTAGTGTCTGAAATCAAATGGATGATGAAGAATCTCATTTGCTGAAGATGGAAAGGGGTACAATTCTTTATACATTTCATTTTCATGGCTAAAAAAATAATTAAATTGCTTGTTAATCCGTGTTAATTTCTGATACAAAGTTCCTCAACCGAACTCTACGGCTACATATATATTATGTTGTTGGTTTTTACTCCTGATCTTTAAATACAAAGATGTTGGTATTTATTTTGTATGTTATGCGGTTTGTTGTCTTCTTGGTTTTTGGATAAGCTGTATCTTATCTTATATTGTTCTTGTGGAAAGAGAGAATTTGGTAAAATTTGAGAATTACAATGCAAGCCTTTTTTTATATAAAAAAAACTTTTGATTTGAATTATTGTTCTAAACATGGCCTTGCTTTATTCGCCTCTTTGGAAAAAGGTGCTTATGATGCATAAACAAAAACAATTGGACACAAAGGAAGGATGCAAATAGTGAGATGTTTATTTGTTCGATCCTAGTGTCCTAAAGCAAATGGATGATGAACAATCTCCTCCTCTGAAGAAGGAAGGGGGCTACAATCGTTTGTACATTTCTTTTTAATTGCTTAAAAACAATTAATGTGAGTGTTAAATGCCTGCCAAATTTTGATGCCAAGTTACTTATCAAAATCTTGGGTTGTCTAATCGTAGTTAGGATAAGTATATGATGTTTTCTCTAGACTTCAGAATGCTATAATATAAATTAAGTAATGATGTAGGACAACTGGCTTTGGAGTTTGAGAAAGAGTTAGATAAGAAACGGGGAAGTAGAAATGATCCGAGGAAACAATTATAATTCCCGAAGGATTGGAGTTGTTTCCCGAACAGCTGGGTTTGATCGGCTTCGGGGAAGGTCTTCAGGTTCGGAAATGACGGAAATGACGTCATGACTTTGGGAGATCGAAACTTCTTCAGAAGTGGCGTCATGACTTCGGGAAAACTGAATTGTTCTTTATTATTATTATTATCATTTTCTTTTATAATATTAGAATTTTATTAGGTGGAAAATCTTTTAAAATAAGTTGTTATTTGTTAGGATTTGTTTCCGTATCTCTAGGAAGATTTGTTTCCATATCTCTAGGAATTCTGTTATGAATTGGGCAGTTTGGACAACTAGGGCAGAGAGATATGATTTGGAGAGAAAGTTTTGTTAAGCTATATAACCCGGCTTGTGGGTTATAGAAAAAAAATCATTGATAATATTATTTTCTTTTACGATTGATATCGTTTGAGTCTCTGGTGGATTCTAGTTTATGTTATAAGAATTTACGTCGGTAAATTCTTTGTGCTTACCGTTCTGCGTCAATTGGTATCAAAGCCAAGGATTTGCCTTGTCAATGGCCAACAATGAAGGGGGAAGAAATATCCTTGTAGGGATGCCGAATTATGGGCGGCAATTGATGAGCAACGACAGTCGATGGCAAGGGTAGAAGCCATGATACAACAACTGTTGGTGCAACGACCCCACCCTAACGGCAACAGAGATGGAGGCGAGGGATTTGCCCCTAGCCACCTGGTGGTGAACGTCAACATAGATTAGTAAGACGAGAACCGTTCGTTGAATTCAGTGAGGAAGATTCCGATGGGGATGTTGCAGGTGGACAAAGAAATCCTCATCAACACCAAAATCGCAACCAAGATCAATCTGACTATAGAATCCTCTCAGACATACTATTATTTCATGGTAAGTTGCAGATTGAAGAGTTTTTGGATTGGCTTCTCTAAGGTTAGAGTTTTTTCGAGTTGACAGAGGTTATAACAGATCGACAAGTTAATCTAATAGTGTACAAGTTGAGAAGCAGAGTTGTAGCATGGTGGGAGAAGTTACAACTGGATCGGCGACGACAAGGCAAGACTCCTATACGATCATGAAGACTAATTGAAACAATTTTTGATGAGTAGGTTTTTACCCCTAGATTATGAACAATTCATTTTTCGGAGTTATCAGAATTGTGCCCAGGGTAAGAGGACTGTGGCCGAGTATACAGAGGAGTTGTCTAGGCTGTCAGTGCTTAACAACTTGAACGAGACCGAGGCACATCAAGTCTCAAGGTATTTGGAGGGATTGAAGCTTTCTATCCGAGACAAGTTTGGACTACAAGTCGTGTGGACGGTGGAAGGGTCCAAGTTATTCTAAAAAATAGATCTTCGGAGCAGATATCATCAGATTCGGATCAAGCCTGGTGATGAATGGAAGATGGCGTTCAAAACAAAGGATGAACTTTACGAGTGGGTAGTCATGCCTTTTGGATTGTCCAATGCCCTAGTACTTTTATGCGACTTATGAATAAGGTATTACGACATTTCATCGGGAAATATGTTGTCGTTTATTTTGATGATATACTGATTTATAGTCACAACGAGGAAGACCATATGGAACAACCTTCGGGCTGTGTTGGAGGTTTTGGCCAAAAACAAACTCTTCATTAACTTTAAGAAGTGTAGTTGGTTGGCCGAATGTCTGTTATTCCTTGGATATGTGGTCAGTTCGGAAGGTATCATGGTTGACGAAGAGAAGGTGAGGGCTATCAGAGATTGGCCTACGCCTAATACCATAGGAGAAGTGAGAAGTTTCCATGGGTTGGCAACGTTTTATCGTCGATTTATTAAAGATTTTAGTGGCATTGTAGCACCCATTACCGAGTGTTTAACGGGTAAATTTCAGTGCGGAGAAGCGGCTGATATGACTTTTGCGGTCATCAAGGAAAAGTTGTGTACTACTCCTGTTCTGGCTCTACTTAGTTTCGAGAAGCTATTCAAGGTGGAGTGTGATGCTAGTGGTATTGGCGTTGGGGCAGTTTTGTCTCGAGAGAATAAACCAGTGACATTTTTTCAGTGAAAAACTCAGTGATGCAAGGCGAAAGTGGAGTACGTATGACCAAGAGTTTTATGTTATGATTCGAGCCTTAAAACATTGGGAACACTATTTGATGATCATCAAGCGTTGAAGTACCTGAACAACTAGAGAAGCTTGAGTAATTTGCACGCTCGATGGGCAACCTTTCTGTAGAAATTTCCTTTTGTTCTAAAGCACGAATCGGGTATTCTAAATAAGGTAGTAAACGCATTGAGTCGGCGATCGAGTCTGTTAGTCACTATGCAACAAGAGATCGTTGGGTTTGAGTTTCTGAAAGAGTTGTATTCGAATGATGAAGACTTCGACAAAGTATGGGAGAATTGTGCTCAAAAGCAAACTGAGGGAGAGTTTCATGTAGCTGATGGTTATCTATTTCATGGAAATCAGTTCTGCATACCTCGGGGTTCGTTGAGGGAAAGATTGATTCGGGAACTGCATGGAGGAGGTTTGAGTGGTCATTTGGGACGTGACAAGACCATAAGTGGAGTAGCCGAATGGTATTATTGGCCTTAGCCGAAGCGTGATGTAGGAAACTTGGTTCGCAAGTGCTATGTGTGTCAGATTGCGAAGGGTCAAGCTCAAAATACATGCCTCTACTAGTTGGGAAGATCAGGTTATGGTATTTTTGCGTTGGGTCAAGTACCAGTGCTATTTGGGAAGATATATCGATGAATTTTGTTTTGGGTCTTCCTCGGACTCAACAGAGAGTGGACTCTGTGTTTGTTGTGGTTGATCGGTTCTCAAAGATGAGACATTTCATTCCTTGTCGAAAGACCTCGGGTGCATCCACGTGGCTCAGTTGTTCTTTCGGGAAGTAGTTCGTCTACATGGAGTCCCTCAATCTATTACCTCTGATAGGGATTCGAAGTTCCTTAGCAATTTTTGGATCACACTGTGGCGACGGATGGATACTACCTTGAAGTTCACTAGCACTGCACATCCACAAACTGATGGACAGACTGAAAATCTGAACCGAACGCTAGGAAATTTGATTCGGAGTATTTGTGGATAAGTCGAAGCAGAGTGATGTGGCGTTAGCACAGGCTGAGTTCGCATATAATAATGCTACTCACACTGCTACTCCTTTTGCTTTAGTGTATCGACAGTATCCTAAACATGCGTTAGATCTGACACGTTTTCCCAAGGTTGCTGGAAATAGTGTTGCTGCTGAAAATCTGACTGAGCAAGTTCGAGATATTCAGGCCGAAGTAAAAGCTAGGTTGGAGGAGAAGAATATGAAGTATAAAGCCGTGGCCGATACCAAGAGGCATTCAAAGCTATTTAAAGAGGGTGATCAAGTTATGGTATTTTTGCGAAAGGAAGGGTTTCCCGTTGGTTCTTATAATAAGTTGAAGCCACGAAAGTATGGTCCATACAAAGTAATCAAGAAGATTAATGATATTGCTTACGTGATCAACTTGCCAGCCGAAATGAACATCTCTCGTACTTTTAATGTATCCGACCTTTATGAGTTCTGTGAAAATGTTCCGCTTTATCCAGATCGTCACTCGAGGTCGAGTTCTTTGCAGGTGGGAAGGACTGATGTAGGACAACTGGTTTTGGAGTTTGAGGAAGAGTAAGATAAGAAACAGGGAAGGAGAAATGGTCCGAGGAAAAGATTATAATTCCCGAAGGATTGGAGTTGTTTCCCGAACAACTGGGTTCGATCGGCTTCGGGGAAGGTCTTTGAGTTTGGAAATGGCGGAAATGGCATCATAACTTCGGGAGATCGGAACTTCTTCATAAGTGACGTCCTGACTTCGGGAAAACTTAATTGTTCTTTATTATTATTATTTTTTTCTTTTATAATATTAGTTTTTTATTAGGTGGGAAATCTTTTAAAAGAAGTTATTTGTTAGGATTTTTTTCGTATCTCTAGGAAGATTTGTTTTCATATCTCTAGGAATTCTGTTATCAATTGGGCAGTTTGGACAACTAGGGCAGATAGATATGACTTGGAGAGAAAGTTTTGTTAGATTATATAACCCGGCTTGTGGGTTATAGAAAAAAATCATTGATAATATTATTTTCTTTTACGATTGATATCATTTGAATCTCTGGTGATTCCAGTTTATGTTCTAAGAATTTATGTTGGTAAATTCTTTGTGCTTACCGTTTTGCGTCAGGGAACTAATAATTTTACATGTGAAAATGATATTTCCACATGACCTCTCACATGAATAGTGAATGGGTCCCAAATCCATGTAAAAGAGACTCGTGTGGAAATATTATTTTGTCCATGTGGAAATATCAGCTTCGTATAAATTACAGTTACATGTGATTATGTTCCCAAGGATTTAATTTGATGTAGGAATATGCTAACATGACTCATTCTTTGAATTAAGGATATGGGGAGGACATGTCAATAAATATCAATCTGCATGCTTAGATAAATACTACTTTCTCCGTCCCACTTTACATGAAACACTATTTTTGGTATGCGGCATGAATTTTAATACTAAATACCTCATAAGCAAAATAATTGGACACAAAGGAAGGATGCAAATATTGAGATGTTTATTTGTTGAATCCTAGTGTCCTAAAGCAAATGGATGATGAACATTCTCCTCCGCTGAAGAAGGAAGGGGGCTACAATCGTTCATACATTTCATTTTAGTTGTTCAAAATCAATTATTGTGGTTGTTAATGCATGTCCATTTCTGATGCTAAGTTACTTAATCGAAATCTAGGGGGTGCTAATCACAGTTAATTCAAGGATACAATATATTTGGATCTAGAATTTAGAATGCTATAATCTAAATGATAGTTATGTGTGATTATGTTCATGCGTTTTGTATGGTAATATATTAGAAAATATTTTACTTAGTTGCATGAATGTTATCTAAGCTGTTTTCTCAAGCGTTCTGCTTGCAGAAAACTTATCATTTGTTGTTGAAATGTAAATGTATCTGACTCTAGAATAGTGGAGCTGTAGTCTTATTTAGGAATTTTAGCGTCGAATTTAATTAGGGGTCAGAAAAGTTCTTAACATCATATGACATTCATGTTTATTTACAGTTGGCTTTAATGGGATCTATATATTAACAGAAGAAAAGTTGCATGTTAAAACTGATAGACACTCTCAGATATTTGCTAGAAATATTTAGCAAATTCCTTTTATTTGTGGACATTTATGAAAATTCTGAAAGGGTATATAGCATTTACTGCTTAAAGACTTTATCCCACTGATGATATATTTAGTAATCTGAATTTGGGCATGAAACTTGAGATAATGGTGCTCCTCCTGTTAATTATTGCAGAGGTAGAGGAACCATGACCAATTTCATGTCAGGTGGATACTAGGCATACTGAGGGATAACTTTCTCAGAGGTAGAGGAACCCTTTTATTTTTTTGTTCCTAAACTGTCGTTAAGAAAAAGGAACAATCTTTTAGTAGCTCAGATTGCTTAATTTTTCACATTGTACATTAAATTTCTTAAGTTAAACAAGGTGGATTGGACGGTTTATGGATAAGAATGGCACCATTTGGGAGTGGATAAGATATCGATGGGGATACAGTTTTGTCTTTATATAAAGACACTCTAAACAGAGAAATTAGGGAACGAGAAAGTAGATTTCTTTTGTCTGAGGAGAAATTTTTACTAGTATCTATTCAATGGAATTGCAAATTTGCTTTCAATTCCATTTTCAAATCTTATAATTGAGCTGCGAAACATAAGTGGTGATGCTTTCAACTCCTCCTGTTGTCTCTACCGCCAGGGCTTACCATGCACTTTCAATTATAAATATCCACGACTGCGTGCTGTTGAATGATCTCGCACTAGTTGTTCAGCAAATTTTTTTTTTGGAAGAGGTGATATTTAATGTAAATTTTATTTTCCAGGAATCACGTGTCTAGATTAAGTCTGTCAGCAGCATTGTCTGACTATTTCAGCGGGCATACTGACGGTCTTTTAGTGCACAAGATGGTGAAAAAAATTCAAAATCCCCTGCATAATGTGGAATTTGTAGTCAACAAAATTTTGGATGGTTGAAGGAGAGGTACAATACACAACTATTACTCCAATTGAGCATGGCAAAGACATCATCAAGCATTGGATATGTGCAAGGAGATTGAAAAGATGAAGATACACTTGGCAGAGTGGAAAGCTGATTGCAATCTTGTTTCAGCATGCTTGGAGGAAAAAAGAAGCATTTTTTGTTCCAGAGTGAGGGGAAAGGGTAAGGGAAAGGGGTGTTAACAAGTGCTTCAGGAGTGAATTCATTTTCATTCTCGGTTTGTTTTGTGTACAGGGGAGTGAGATTCTATAGGTAGATATCTATCATTTGCACTAAATTATGAAGTTAAATTTTTTGTAACATTGTGGAATATGCATTTATCATAGTCATACAGTGAGTTGTGATGTGTTGTTCCATTTGTAACTATTTTTTACTAATTTATTCTTTATTGTTTAGTCAACTCGGTTTTTCCAGCCTAAAATGCTACCTAAATAGAGAAGAAACATTTCATATTGCTTCGGTCTATTCCGACTCTATGCCATATGCATTAAATATTTTGGAAAAGCCACAGGTTACCAAGAACCTCAGTGTAGGGGAAAGCAAAATGTAAAGAGAACATAGTACTAGACAAGTATGGCAACTTGGCAAGGGAACCTTTATCCTTTAGGTAGATGGCCATTCAAAAAGAGACTATTTGCAGGCTAAAGCTTCTAGTGCAGCACGGCGACATCCCATATATAAGAAAAGACTACAGGGACTGAGGCTAGTTGATTCAGTAATAACATTCATCATTATGTATGCCTATAAGATATCTGATGTTATTATTTATTTCACCAATATAAACTTCTATGATATGTATGTTCCATTACTATGATAATCCATTTTGCAGTAACAATTTATATCATCAGATTCTATCGTGTGGGAAATATTATACATTGCAGAACCTGCCCAAAGGACCGTGGGATTATGTCTGTTTTCAGTGGCATGCTGATATCCTTAAACTTTTGGTAATTTTACAGTTTTGCTTGTTCTTCGAGTTGTTCCTGTTTCAAGAAATCGTCAGCAAAATGTTAGCACCAGACTCTGAAAATTAGTATAAGAATATTTATACTGGGTTAAATCATTTTAATGCAGAAGAATGTATTTTTCCAATAATAATAGCAACTTTTGATTCAGAGAAAGAAACAAAATCAATAAATAGTTCCGAGAACCTAACCCCAGTGGGAAAGAGCTATGCTTATTCTCTTGTTGTGGTGGTAAAATCATATGATCTATAAGACAATGCATCACATTAATGGATTACATGTGTCTGACCTATTTCCTTTGAAATTGGTTACATTATGTTACTGAACAGAACATTCCTATATTCAGGGAAGGCAACATTTTTAAGTTATCTACTCGCATGGTTGGGATTAAGTTTCGAGCAAGATCAAAAAACCCCAATTTAGCTATAATTTCTAGCAGTACGGTCAGAGATTTCATATTTGGATCTATGATCCGTAATAATTTAGCTATACTCATTTCCATAAGTGTGATGAAAACCCAACTTCTTGTTATAGAATCTTTTAATAGGAAACTCACCAACTTCTTTTTCTCAAGCTCAGTTGATTGGTGTTCATGCATATGAAGATTGAAGAGTCAAATAACCAACTACTTTTATCGTGCTTAGTTATTGCCCGAACCTAGGGAGGTTATGGTTCATTTTCTTATTTTTGCACGCATGTACTTCAATGTCTTTATCGTGAACACTGAAACCATCTATAAGTGCCAGAGAAAGGGAGTTGCCAACACTAACTTGATTCAGGTAAAGTCATTCCTTTGTATATAAACTAGAATGGCCATCAATGACAGATCCACGTTCCTTTCATTTTTTGGATTCGTCTTGATTTAGTATCAGTATCAGAAATAAAAAACATCGACCATTTTTAAGAATTCACTTGTCAAAAAAAAACGTTCGTAACAAAAAATATATATTCACAAATAAAAAGAAAATGATACATCATTAATACATCTACAAACTGGGTGTTTATTTTTATCAACTTTCTAAATCACTTAGGTGGGTTAAAATTATAAAGCTCAATTACTTGGTGTATTCACATTCAGTCCCTTCCGAAACTCGTATGAAATAAGATGCTATAGATAATTCGTCTGGCACTCAAAGCAAGTTTGAAGTCTTGAGAATTAACATTTTAATATAATTCTAGAAGGTTGTTCATAAAATGACATTCCAAATGCCTATGGTGTAGGAATTTTAGTTATAATCACGACCAAGTTGCAACTTGTACCAATAATATTTTCACCAGCAGCAATAAAAATAATTATAGAACTCGTCTCGATGAAGGTAGAACAATTTAAAGTAATCTCAAATAATTAAGTGGTTCCACTTCTTCCTTTTTATGGCAAAAGATAAGCAATCAAGAAAATAAATCACTGACCTCTGTCACGAAGAAGGCATGGAACCCATATGGAACTCTATGTGGTAGTTCAACAACTGCAACAGGATCAGCTGACATTGTCTTTGCATCAATTACATTCACTGATGATTTTCTGCATAAAACAGTCAAAGAAGATGATATTCAGATTGTAGTTACATATCAAAATCTTATTGAGTCAAATTTGAAGCCCAAGTTACAAAATAAAAATTTGTAAGATTAAAAAAACTGTATTTATAGTAATATACTTGGGCTAAAAGAGGACAATTTTGAATAATCACAACTCAACTCAGCTCAACAATACCATTCAAAACAAACTACTTTGTCTAAGGCTGAAATGGAATCCATATGTGAGCGTAAAAGTAAAAGGCAAAAAGAAAACTAAAAAGATTGAAAAAATAAATATGAGAAGAATTAAATAAATAATTTAAAATAAAAGAACAGAAAAGAATGGAGATTATTTGTGGTTATAGATATGTGCCAAGTGTGGGCTGTTTTTACTTTTTACACCCAAAGTTTACAATTGTAACAGCATAAGTTGTCTTTGGAAAGTAGAAACCATGACTGCAACTATAGGTTACTTGTCATTTTTTTTGATAAAGTTGAAAAGAAGTAAGAGAAGTGATCGGAACCTGTCGGGATTCATTGTTTAACATTATAGGTTACTTATCATTGATGTAGCTTTCCACCTCAACCCTAGTAATGAGGAACACCTGGCACGTGTCCTGCTGTAGGGACTTAATTCTTGCTTAGGACATAGAAAGGCATTGTTGTGATTCTTGCAAAAGTCACATTGGAGAAAATCCCCTTGATTCTCTAACCACCGAGCCAAATAGCCCTAGAAGTCCCAAGGCACCAAGCCACCTTTTTATGGTCACCTCTATGATTAATGGTCATGCTGCAAGCCCATAAGGCATCTTGGCATTGGCCTCGGACTCCAATATTTGTACAACTAAATTCGGGTCTTCCTTGATTACAAAGTGGGTTGCCTTTATGTTTACTCTAGGCTGTTTTTTAATTGTTGGGTCTCTTTCTATATTCTTAATGCATCAACATAAAATGTGATTAACTTTTGAACAGAGCCGCCTCAGAGGAAAATGTAATATCCAATTTCTAAGAAGAGGTTTCCTCGTGTTCAAATCAACCATATAGAATAAATTTATATATCATGGTAATCATATCAATTATGTTTAGGTGGTAACCTCAACTACTGACTTCCAGTTATCATCGGAACTTGTAGCATGTGGAAGATGAGGAAAAAAAAGTAATCATATCTTTAATGCTGATATGAGAAAGAGGAAAATACCCGGTCTTCTCATCATGTACAAAATGAATCAAGTATCCATCATCTTCTTCAGAAGTAATGCCAGGTTGACGAGGAACAAAAATAGCCTCCGAACCAAATCTACCATCCCCAAGGTCAAAGATGCCTTGAACATTTCCTCCGACTTCAAGCTTAGTTTTTCCGATCTCCGGTTCCGCATGCAAATCAAATTTGACAATCCCAGTGACCTTTGTAATGCTATCCAATATGGTTCCATATACAAATCGTTGTTTCCTAAATTTGTTCAGGATAGTTAGCAACTATGATGTGAATGCTGATATAAAATGAAAAAAAAATCTATTGAAGAGGTTCCTACTGAAAGTCATGAAAAGCTTCTACAACACAGAAAACTAGTAAAGATTACAGATTCAATGAAGCAATATAACAACACAACACATAAAAATAGGCTTTCCCAGAGATCAGACTATAGATAGCCAACAGAGGGTGAAGGAAATAAGGACATTCAACATCCATAATTGTTTTTGTAATCATTAGTACTAAAACCAAACACAACAATATGAATGCATTGCAGTAATTTCCTTGCAAACAATTCAACCTAAACAAAATCCAACTCAAATAAGAACTAATTGTATTTTTTATATGAAAAAAAAGAAAGAGAGAAATGCAAACCTTCCAGTATAGGTCTCGTTAACCCTTGGAAAATCTACAGCAGATGCTGAGAGTTTCTTCTGCGAAGCAAGACCAGTCTTCATGTTGAATCTCATCTCGTATCTGACAAGTATATCAATAATCAGTAACATATACAGAACACAGTAGAGTGTCATGTGTTTGTCAGTCAGTTCCCTACAGTTCATTGTTAAAATTCTCGAGCTTCTCTTTCGTACTCCCATTAATCATATCTAAATCTGGATTCTCGAGTCGGCAAGTGATAAGAACAACTTCATCACCTTCCTCCCATGCATTGGCTGTTAAGAAAAATGTAACCAAAAAATAAAATCCACCGTGAGGATTAGAAGGAAATTAATTTTAAAATTTCGAATTATGAAATCCTTATATGAGTACCTGATGGAAATGGTTAATTTTTTTTCTTTTTCTTTTTCCTGTACAAGGCCAAGGAAGAGATTGTATAACAAACTGACTGCATTTTTCCTTTATGTTAAGTGAACAAGTTTGATTGCATTACAACAGGTTTGATAAAGAAATATCACTTGGAGATCAATTTCCATAAAAGAGCATCATGTGATAGAATCTGATGTTGAGCACGACATAGTTTAAGAAATATTAATATCAGATTTTATATTCAAATCACAGAGCACATATGTTGCTCCATGAGAAGAGAACATGCATACATGTTCCATGTGTGTATTTGTGTGAGCAAGAGAAATGGAAGGGGGTGGGGGGCGTATAGTGAACAACTTAAGAAGACAGATGATTTTAAGAGGTGGCATTTTGAAAAAAAAGAAAAAAGAGAACATAGTGCATCACCATTATGGAATATGAAGCAATTTGGGAGCTCAAACCATTTGATTAGCATCTCGTTCTTTGCATATCGTGGAAGGACACCAAATCGAGCCTTTTTAGTAGCATCAAATGTGAATATCAGCTTCTTCTCCTTCACCATTTCCTAAATATTGTAATGTCATGATAAGTCAAGCTCAATGCGCTGAGTGATGAAGTTGCATCAGTAGCGTACATACTTACATATTCAAATAATGTGATACATCACATATTTGATGAGATTTCACCTAATATGCATGTCCATCGCACAACAAATTAATACATGAGAAGAGGAATGAGTCCCTTACCTTTGGTCGGAAGTACAAAGGCAGGTCCATTATAATTGCATAATTTTCAGTTATGGCAAAGTCATGCATCATGATAGGGTCTGCTAATGTTATTGGCACCGGATCATTCATGAAACCATCCTTGGAAATCACTCTGTATGTTATATACGGGGGTGTATGCGAATAGCCAAAGGTAAACATTTCACCTGCACGGAAAAGCATTGTTATCAAATGAAAACCTCCAGAATACTATTGGAAAATTTATGTTTCGGACAGTAGCTTTTACCAGTGAATGGGTCAACCTTCGGATGAGCGGTGAAGGAATGTGTCAGCCTCTTGTCATAATCCAGTAAACCAAGGGTCTGCAGATCTCCGTCTTCCAACACTTTAAGAACATCTGCAAATGGAAGAGGGTTAACATTTCAGTTGTGCACCCATAACTATAAATAAATAAAAGATAAAATAAAATAGAAAACTGAAAATTTTATTCATGGATCATGAGCAGTAATGCAATCTAAACAACATGAAAGAAGATAAGATAAACCAATGACAGAGAAAAATCTTACATATGGTTTGATTCCTAACAATTCATTCTGATGAACAGAAATCAATAGAGATAAAGCAGATTCAGAGCCGGCCCTGGGGCAGGTCTACCAGGGCGACCGCCCAGGGCCCAAAGCTGAGGAGGGCCCAATTTTTTTAAAAAATTATGTGTGTATAAAAAAATAAAAAAATAATTATAAAATATAATATAAAATAAATTAATAAATTAATATGGAGAATTAAAATAGACTCTTAGCCACACAAAAAAAAGAGAAAAAAACCTTTCAACCCTCTCAGTTCATATTTGATTCACGGTTTAACTGTAAAATTTAAAATATTTTGTATTAACTGACGAGAATAAATATTTGATTCACAGTTTAACTGCAAAATAAGGAATACTTAATTAAAAAGTTGTTTATATTACACATCTCTATATCATAGATGCTAACAACTTGAGAAAACACAAAAGTCCTATTTTGATTTTTGATTATGAGTTTTAATATTATATTTATTATTCCCTCCGTAATATGATAAAAAATTTAGTTGACTTTTTATGTATATTAAAAATATAAAAAATAAAAAAATTTATTCATATTTAAATTTTTATTTAATTGTATAATTTATTTTACATAATTAATGATATTTCATAAATATGCATTTAAAATAAAAATACGACAATTGAACTTAATATATGGCCAGGGCAGGGGCAAAACTGCTCTCGAGATAGTAATTAACCTTTAACAAAAAGATATTAAAGTGAATTTTATATAGTTATATAAACAAACTAGTACTAATATAGTGAATTTTATATAGTTATATAGTGTAAATTATGTGTCTTGTGTTGAATACGCATTCAAAAAAGTCACAATCCGTACCAAATATAATTATTTTGTAACAATCCTTGTGTCTGTAGATATGTAATAATCCTAGATATTTTTAAAAGTTAAATAAATTATATTAATTTTAAAAAATTAAATTTGATTATATACTTTAAAAATAATTTATAATACTATTAGAATTTTAATTGATTGAGATATGTAGTTAATGTAGGTAATTAGAATTATTGTTTATTATAAATTATTTTATTATTTTTAATATTTATTATTATTACTACTATTTTTGGTGTAGCAAGATTTTGCAAATAAATAAATAAATAAAGGAAGAAGCCTGCGGCTCGGCTCGGCCCGACCCGGGCCATGGGCCTCACAATTTCAACCCGTCAAAACTCGGGTCATTTTGGACCCGGCCCGAGCCCGGTCCGTCCGCCTGTTTGTCACCTCTAAAAGGGACACACTTGAAATTTTTTGCCCTGGGCCTTGTAAAACCCAGGACCGGCTCTGAGCAGATTCTTATGGTGAAGAGAATTAGCATACAATTTCTTCGAGGGAAAAAGGGAATAAAAAGAAGGGAAGCGGGATGCATGGAGTTCTTGTCTGTTTGGTAGGACGGATAGGGAAAGGGACAGAAGGAGTGGATGAATTCTTCCAGAGGCACTTTGTATATGTGTTCGACCACCTCATTTATAAATTAAATTTCTTTAATGCTGGATCATACAATTGTCTTTAATTCATTTTCTATAAACAGCTATACATTTTTAATTAAGTGAATCCTCCTTCCCTCATGCTCTACCAAGAAAAGGGAGGGATAGGTAACTTCCTTTCTCTGAAGATACCTTTTTACGCCTTCTACAAATGAAACATAACAGAGGCAGCTAGCTTACATGGTTTGTCAGCTTCTGAAAGAGCCAAAAGCTTCCCATTATGATATATCAGAGCGGTGTTACCTGGAAGAAAGTGAACAACAGTTAGTACTTTTGTCACAGCTAGCAATTTGACTAGTAGTTAGTTGGTTACTGGTTAGTTGTCCCTAACTGAAACCAAAGTAAGGATTGGAGGAAAACAAGTTTGTTAGATGTTAGCAGGAGCTTATGAGCTGTTAATCTGTTAGAGTAAGCCTATAAATACATGTATTAGCTAGAGAAGAAGTATGCTAAATTTTATGAATTCTCATTTGCCTTTTTTACTGAAATTTCTATCCTCCTTTGTCTAAGAACTGCCTATTTCTTTCTCTCAGCTCTCTCTCTCTCTCTCTCTCTCTCTCTCTCTCTCTCTTTCTTTTCACTCTGTAAGTCCTACTCTTCTCTTCTCAGTTCAGCTAATTCAGTTTTAGATCAAAGATCACAATTTCAGATTGTGACACATTGTTAGCCCATTGTGTACATAACTCGAAACAGGATGACATGGAATTGTGTTCTGAAATTTAGCGGAATGGCGATTATAACAGAAATGGACCCACAAGATATTTGGACTATAAAAGTAATTCTTGACCAACATACCTGTCCCATGTCCATATGAGAGATCCAATACTTTCAACTTTGCTCTAAGCATTTGCATATTAACCATTAGTAATCCAAATAGCCCCATAAGATCACCTATCTGAAATGACATAGTAAGTGCATCATCATGGACAATTAAATGAAATTAACTATAAAATACAGCAAATGGTCAACCCATATGGTTTATCCCTTTTAATATTTTTTAGTTTAACATTTCATCACTTATAACAACAGGTCCTTTTATTTTAGTGCATTGTTCATGAACTCGAAGGTCCTTGCAATGGCCAAACATATGAAGCTTTAAAACAGGGAGTCATTCGGCCAATGCTTAAAATACAAGAGCTAAAATTGTTGCAGATATATCTAAAAAATGGAGCAATGCGACATGAATATTTAGTGAATTTCAATATTGCATATAATATTGCAGTTGCTTAAAATCCACTTGATAACATGAATTAATCGCGAAAAATTGCTAACTTCTAATGTAGCACATCTTTCTCTAGATGAAAAGATCTCATTATTTTTACTATTTTTTTTAGTTTCAAATGCTACACCAAGTTTAGGCACTTTAAAATCAGATACTTAAGGTTAATCAGCTGATTAATATTATTTCCATATTATAATTTAAAATTCGTTAGATATATAATTGGTAATTCAACTTTGCCATGATAGGGTAATTGAATTTGTTGCTTATTTTTCAATTTAATCTTGTGGTGTTTATATTGAAATTTATTATTAAAATTATAAAGCTAAAAAAAAATTATAATTATCAATTGATTGCTTAGATAATATTTAATCAATTTCGTGGTAGTCAGTTTTAATTCTATTTTGTAGGTATTGAAATCCAATATTAGTTGTTTTCATATTTGAACAAATATGAAGTACTGTGGAAGGAAGATGATTCGGGAGAATACCAATTTAAAGTTACGGATGTATACCTTCATAAACTTAGCTCCTTGAAAAGCCTCTTCTTGTTTAAGACGAGATGTCCTTACATAGCGAGAGACATATGTAGCATTTCCATCTTTGATGCGTAGTCCATGAATCATGCTGCATAAACCGCAAAAGAGACGAGCAAACCATTAGTTGCTATTAATGTGGAATTGCAAAAAAAAACTATAATGAACTGAGATGTAGATAGCAAAGCGTATAATTATAAAAATCTTAAAGTAAATCCATATTATCTATCATTAAGTAGGCGTCCTAGTATACAAGAGGCTAAATCCAAGGAACATTCTGGATGTTCCCCAAAACAAGTAAATTTATTATCCTTTGAGCTCCTGGTTCAAACACTTCCCTTATACCGTCAAGTATAAGTTATGTTATCTCATTTAGTCATTTATGCCTTTCCTTCAAAGAACTCAGACTAGAAATAGGTTGGGTGTATCTGAAATATACATAGTTTGGTCCTCAATCCATGTACTGGCATGAAAATAGCTTTGAATAAAATGTTCTACATAGACTAGATCATACACATTCAATGAAACTAAATCAATAAAATACTATGAAGGATCTCCATATATTCAGTATTTCCACGTCATCCCTTTTTCAGTACACGACCAGCCACAACTTATCAATAGCAGTTCTAAGGATCAAGTAAGAGTGGTGATTCAGCATAGCCTTGATAGTTGGCCAATTTTTGGCTTAATTTAGACTAAGAAGACATGACTCAATGACTATAAACTATCAACATAAAGCAATAGTGAAGCATATTTAGTCATAGCAAAATTCAGAGAGAAGAAGAAAAGTTAAGAATCTAGCAAATGTTCATTTAGTCAGAATCCCAGGTATTTTCTCCTCCAATTATTTGGTTTCCTTGGAGATTAACCTGTTACGGTATCTTCAAATTGAGTAATGCTACGGTGACAAAAGATGGCTACAAAATGATGTATCAGATTACAATTAGTGGATGTTCCGCTATACATGGGTGGGTCTAATGATTATAACCAATAACTATCATCCACATCATTTTGTATACTCTTTTTGTATCCAATCTTTTGTCACCAAAGCATTATTGCTTCAAATTTATAAATTTTGGATGGATTCATACGGATGAGTAACTATCCACTTTGATTGACTATTTATTGCAACCACCTAGTGATATGATATTTCATTTGAAGACCAGACCCTCCAAAAAGAGCCCAGTTGTGTGAAGACCTTTTAAATTACCCCTAACATAATAGATCCGGTATTCAAAAGTTGCACTCCCATTTGTGAAATAGGCAGAAATCAGTAGGCAATCAACTAATTGCAATTAAAATCATCAACTTTAATACCGTTAAGAGTATGACACTACGTTTTCCTTTATTTCATTTTGTTTTGGTTAAAGGGTTATAGTGGGGCAGGGGACTTGCCGCTCAGTAAATATATAAATGATATTCATGTGTTGGAATTAATCTACTACATACAGAGACACGTCTATTGTAGAATTAAAACAGATAGGATATTGAAGTGAAATACTCAAAGTCCTCCTACATTACTGCTTGAATTAAAAATATGTACTCCCAGTTGCAGAAGAAGGCAGGAAACTTACCCATCTCCATCAAACCTGCATGGTTCAAAGAAGAAAGTAAGTATATTGAAAACTCAGTTCAAAGGAACATCATTAGTCAACCCCAGCCCACATTTTGAAATATAAAAAAAACATAATACAAGGCAGGGATCTTTAAAAAGAGATTAGAGAAGAAGCACAAGATTGAGACTTACTTTTATATCATATTGAGTGATTACATTTAAAGGGACAATATATTAGTTTATTTTTTAGAATAGATTGGCAGAAAAAGGATGTACCAGTGATAGCCAGCAACTGGGGCAAATTTTGGATTTGGGCCAACCCTGACAAACTCACCATTCAGACAATCCTGCAATAGAGAGTTTTGAATTTCATATCAACTGAGAAATCAGGTAAAAAGTAAAACTATAGCTCAAGCACCATAGTGGGAATAGGATTTTACAAATCAAGCTATATTTGCAAGAAAAAAGAAATAGCCAATTCATTGTAAAAGGCGCATCAATACAAAATTACATCAATAGACATATACACGTACATAAATATATACATCTGTGGTTACAGATGTTGTTAGTTGCATGTGGATGTAATCCTAGAATGAACCACATAAAAATTTGTGCCAGAATTTTTATAAATTTATTTTAAATTTCATCTTCCCCACTCTGTTGTAAAATGGTTAATCTCAAGAACTACATGATGTAGAATGTGGAGCGTAATACTTTTACAGCAAGACTTGTCTCA
This sequence comes from Panax japonicus, assembly GCA_020205505.1. NCBI lineage: Eukaryota > Viridiplantae > Streptophyta > Magnoliopsida > Apiales > Araliaceae > Panax > Panax japonicus. The sequence continues at coordinate 12,071,195 of CM035105.1, forward strand.
CTAGTTTGTGTAAGTTTCAACGGAGAAGCACAACACCCTGGTAAAGAACTGATCAGCTGCCGATTAGTGTACAATATCTTACGAGTTTGTGACAAGGGGAAAAAAAAGGAAACCATTAATCCAGAAATACGTTTTTATAACAGTCACAAAACAAATCATGCTCCCACGGTCATTATCTTTATTAAATCTTTAACATAAGTCTTCAGCAACAAGGTTTCTTCTCCAAGGATTTTCGAGAACATGTTACATATGTGGAGAGTATACTTTTAGTTTTAAAACACACCCCGTCTGATTAATTTGTTCAGGCTGTAGAGATTGCTCAGAAGGTGTTGATTAATGCACATTCTCATAATTTTGCAAGAGAAATAAACTTAATCCTCAGAAATATGGATTGAAGGATCCAAAACAAATGCTAATTTTTTCAGACAGTGCAAATCTTGCTCCAAAGCTCTAGTTTCTTACTAAATCTTAAAAATAATACTTAACTTGAAATCTCTTTTAACACTTTCCCCTGCAATTTTACTAATGTACAGTTGAGCACATACTTTTCACAGTAATAAAACACTGGCTAATTTGGATGTATGTTTTATATTCAAAGAATCCAAAAATCAAAGTCCATCTGGGTGGGAGATAAATATGTCACACAGCTAGAAGTAAAAATAAATGTATTTATGTATTCTTGTGTGTATCTGTTAGAAGATATGACAGGATATACCATAATTGTAGCTTCCTTAATCAGTGTGTACACATTACTGTAATTTAAGAATTACAATAATTGTAAATAGGATGTTTTATGTATATATATCAATCTATGTAATAGAGAGAAATAACTTGAATGAAATAAGCTTCTCAATTTCTACATGGTATCAAAGCTTGGTCCATTAACAGACATGTTTCCATTTTTTCCTTTTTTTCAAACTGCCGAACGCGAGATTGTCATAGAAACCTTGCATGATCAGTTTTTTTGGAGAAATTGAAATCATAATAGGGTTCTACAGTGCCGGGGAGTTTTCAATTTTCCGACCCACCGCCCACGCGCCTGACCTCCAACGCCACACACCGACGTTGACCGGCGCGTGTAACCTTTTCCGGGGAGTTTTTTTCGACGAAGTTTGTTCCATTTTGGTCGCCTCTCTCCTCTTGCCATCTACAGTGAACTTAAGGTGTCTTGTTGAGTTTTTCACAACCCTTGTTAACACTGCTGGTTCGTTTGGCCTTGAGATGCAACTGGTGCTTACTGTTCCTTAAAAGCTTCATTTACACCTTATTCTTTCTGGAATTACTGTACTCAATTTTTTTTTTGAGCCAATTATACTATTTTATGGCGGAATAAAGTGGTAAGGTTCAGAACAGTGGAATGGAACAACAAGGCTTGTTCAGGAGTCATACTCTTAATTCAGCATGGACTCTCAACCCTTTTAAACTGGATGGAAACAACTATTTAGCATGGTCTCAAGCATGTCACATGTCCATTGAGACCAATCGTATGCAACACTTCATCAATGGAACAACCAATATGCCTGAGAAACCGGGTCTGGCCCAGAAAGAGTGGAAATCTGATAACTCCATGGTGAAAACCTGGATATTTAACTCAATGGAACCCAGTACGCGGAGTAGTTACATGTTCTTAGACATTGCATATGAACTTTGGGAGGCTATCTCTCAAACCTTCTCTGTTTTTGGTGATATGTCTAAGGCCTATGATATTTGTAAACGAATCCATGAGTTGGGTCAATGGGAGAAGTTTGTGGCACAGTATTTTGCAGAAGTTAATGCACTTTGGTAGGAACTTGATCATTATCAAGTTTTTTCAGCCAAATGCCTAGAAGATGATGCTGCTTATCAAAAGTTTGTGAGTGAAGATAGAGTTGTGGATTTCTTAGCCGGTCTGAATATAGAATTTGATTAAGTTCGAGCACAGTTGATTGGTCAGACACCTTTTCCATCACCGAGAGAGGCTCATGCTAGAGTCCAACAAGAGGAAAGTAAGCGCCGGGTGATGGTCCTAAACTCTGTTCACCGATCATCAATGGTTGCTTTCGTTTCCTAAGTTTAGCCCCACTATTCAGTCTCTTGTTGAGAAGGAATTCTGTGAATGTGATTACTGTGAAGGAAAGAACCATACCCGGGATCGCTGTTTCAGGCTTCATGGACGTCCTAAAGGACGAGGGGGTAGGTATGGTAGTAGTCGTGGACGTGGATCTCAGACCTATGTGACTACTCCAACAACTCCTGTTGATACCTCCAGTGCTTCAGATACTACTTCTGCACTCACTCATGAGGAAATCCCAGTTTTCGAAAACTCTATTCAAATCCACTTCTTCTCATTACGCCAAGTCAGGTATACAGTCTTGTGCTCTTAATGTTTCATCAACTTGCTTTAGTTGGATCATTGACACAGGTGCCTCCGAGCATATGACCAGGTCCTCCACCCTCTTTACTTCATACCTGCCTTGTTCTGGAAAAGACAAGATTCGCGTGTAGTTTGTACTCCTTCATTGCCATTGTCATATGTTCTCCATATTCCTTCATTCACTGCAAATTTGTTATCTGTTCAATGTCTTTCTGAATCATTCCACTGTTAGTAACCTTTTTCCCATCTAATTGTGTTTTTCAGGACTTGGTGAAGGGGGAAAAAAATTGGCAGTGGTAGTGCAGTTGGTGGTCTCTATTACTTAGATGTTTCCTCGTCGAATATGTTCCCTACTCAGGCCCTTCACTCTATTTCTGACTCAAGTCTAACTTCTCTCCATCAGTGGCATCGACGTTGGGACATCCCTCTTTTTCTATATTAGTCTTTGTTTCCATCTTTAGTTAAACAATGTAATAAAACTCCATTTTTGTGTGAACTATGTGAATTGGGGAAACACAAACGTTCTGTTATTCTACCTATATAAACAGTCGATGTAGACACTCGAAATTTCGCTTTCCTGTTACTAACTATGAAGGAGGGGCAAAAACGTCTTTTTAACACTCCAGAGATAACCCCTGGAGAACCACAACATCAAATCTAATCACGGAGACATCCCCGTTAGACATCAAATCACCCTTGGAGATCAACCCTAAGGAAAAGAAAAGTTGGCAGCAATCAAACCCTGGAGGAGCATACCCCCGAAGGACAACCAAAAGCCCCTGTCAACCTTAGAGACAACCCCCCAGAAGGGCCAAAACGGTCAATTTTGACAAGGCAACTTCAACAAACCTAATACAGCTGCCAATAGGGTCACAAAAAGTCATTGCAGCACTCCGAGCGCAACTCACAAAACAGCTGAACGGCAACTGCCTGCAAAGAACCCGAAGATGCCATTTCGGTCATGGACCCATATTTCCGGATTCGGAAAAGGGCAAGCCCTATGTCATTGCGTAACTCTCGGAAAGAGCTTTTCGGAATGATATGGCACGTCTCCAAGGGACTCCCAGATTGAAAGTTATAAAGGTTCGAGTAGACACCGCGTTGTCCAGAGTGCACGTACTTCAAGACGACGGGACGCACGGGTCCCGGGCAGCCGCAGGTAGACCCGCGGCTACTTTGGTCTATAAATAGACCCCCCCAATCAACCAGAAAAAAAAGGAAAAAAAGAGGAAATTTCATCCATTTCAACTCTTAACCCCTCCTATAGTGTTCCAAACTTTGATATTCTTCTTTGTAAAGACTTGTATACAT